>SNQJ01S0065286.1:46978-57216 GCA_010110895.2 Picea sitchensis | reverse complement strand
CTCCAAGTGGGAGATTGTTGGTTGTGGAGCCTAATTATCTTCCTGATTTAGAGGTCTTTTACTTTCAGTCGTGTTTATACCCCATGAAGTATTTACACCCCTGAAGTATGTACACTCTTCCACGTGGGGGAGTGCAGAGGGGGGGTACCCCCTCTGCGGGGTCCAGGGGGGCTATCCCCCTGGCTGGGGGGTCTAGGGGAAAGCAAGCCCTCAGCGGGGGTTCGGGGGAAAATCCCCCAAAGAAAAAATTTCCTTGTAAAAGTATATTGTAATTTCATTGTAAATCTGGACCGTTCATTATAAGGTTGCAGATCTAACGATAGAGATTATGTTAGGGTTTTTTTCTCTAGAAGGAAACCCTCTTTTATGAGGGAAATGTATTGCGGCTATGTATGTTGGCGAGTATTGTATTTTGAGAGAGGAGACTGTGAGAGAAATAAGAGGAAGTTACAACGGGTTTTGATGTAGGTTGTATCCCTTCATTTTGTTGGATAATAATAAAGAAAGGACCTGGAAATTTCTCTGGTGGACATAGCCCACACTGGGTGAACCACATAAATCTGTGTCTCTCCTGTATTGTGTATCTTCTTTGTTTTGTTTCCGCATTTATTTTATTTTATTGCTCCGCGGTCATGTTTTTCTAACAGAGGCTTCCTCAATTTTGGGGCACAAGTGGGTAAGGTGATCATATTTACAAAGTTTACAGGGAAACTTCACCTTCTTCTTTTCTTTCTTGCACTCACCGGAATTATTTTTCGATTTATCATTATTATTGTTGTCTTTGGATTTATTAATATTATTATTATTTCCACCCTTAAGATTATTACCACATCATTTCCACTTGTTCCCTCCCAGTTGTTGGTCTCGTTTGGGTTTGACGACGACTGTGCATTTGTCGACGGGGTGGTGGTGGATGAAGCCTTAGCTTTCCCTACTATAGATTGGTTAAGAGACAAATCTTTCAGCTTGTTCATCACCTGGTCTATAGTCTTAGAATTTGCGTAACCTATGATGCCATCGGCATGAGGCCCAGGCCTTTGTCTATGATCATAATTTGACTGTGGTGCATCAGGGAGAATTTCGTAAAGCATCCCATATTGAGCGTATATACATTCCAATTATTGGGCTTTGAAGATGGCTTATTCCTCAGTTGTCACTCTGAATGTAGAAACATCCTTTGAAATGTAAGGCAACAAAGACTTGAGGAACCATTCCAACAAAAACTCTGGAGGAATGTAGAATTTAATCAACCTCTTCTGTCTACGCCACTCTTGAATATGATCGGAAATATGGGTGGATTTATCTTGCCGAAGAGTTGATAAGAGTTATAGTCCAGCATCGTGACGAATTGGTAGTTGGAAGTGATTAAGAAAAACCAATACCATCTGACTAAAATTTATGTAGGTTCCCCCAAGTAGCTTAGTGTACCACTTTGCAGCAACCTCGACGAGGGTGCGCTGAAATAGCCTCAAATGAATAGAATCATCATTAAGGGAGTTAGATTAGCACCATAGGTGAAAGGTAGTCACATGATCACCCGGGTATTCACCATTATTTCCTTCAAACTTTGGAATGCCAAAAGGAATTTTGGTGGGATAGGGGGCCATGACGGATTGTGACACACAGGGCCATTCATCAATTTTGACAAGTATGGCAGATTCAACATGGCTAGAGAAGAGATCCAGGGTTGCGGTGTTTGAGCCCATGCTCCTGGGAAATATTGTGTTTGAGAAATTGTGAGTCGACCAAGGTTCTAGTAAACACCATGGCCCTGACCTATAGGGTAATATCCTCCTCCAAATTGATTCATGAAAGTTTGTAAGGGCACCATACCCGCAGAAGTCACTTGCAAAGAGAAAGTGACATGATAAGGATTATATATGTTGTCGCTATATGAAGGAACTCCATGTTGGGGGTTTCCCATACCGTAAAACTGACTCCCTTTGGATGAAACACTAGAGGAAACATGGGGGTTCTCCATAATAAAATCATTTGTAGGAATCGATGTGGAGGAAGAGGGAATGATGGACATAATATAGGAAGTAAATTGACCACCCATTTGAGTACTCCATCCTGCAACATTGAAGTTAGGATTAGGCCCGCATGAAGGAGGATTCCATCCTCCAACCATAGGATTCGCTTGAGGGATATGACCTCCACCAAACGAGAAAGGAACATAAAGATGCGTCGTGGCCCCATACCCAAAACTAGGATACATATTAGTCGTTGAAATGTAGGATGAGAAGTGTGACATCATGCCATGCATACCAAAATAAAAAGGACTAGAGGCCGAAGGTATTGACTAAGTATTATAATTCGAAATACCGTATGGGAATACAAGTATTCGCTTCGATAGCAAAGCTCATGGGTTGGGTAGCATTAGATGAGGGATCCTTCAACATCCAAACTATCAATGACAAGGGAGTCGAGGGACCCCTCTAATCACAGAGGATAGGGGAGTTGAAGGGATTCTCAAGAGATTCATATCTGACTCAGTAGTCATGGTACGATGATCAAGATCCTCAGAGGTGGAGATATATGCACCACGCTTATTAACTCTATGCCTTTTAGAAGGTGGCTTCAGTAAAGGATCAAGATGTGGAGGAAACTTCAAAATACGAAGAGATCGGCGAGGAGGTTGGTCTTGCTCCATGGTGACTCAAAACTCAATATACAATAAAAAATCCTAAGGCCGACTAATAATCAAAGAGAGCACTTCTAAGTAAAGTGAAAGGACAATGCACACAAATAGGATATGATGGTTGAAAGGGACCTCCTAAACTAAATTAGGTATTCCTCACCCAAGAGGGGCCTGCGACTCCACAACAATAGATTGGAGGTGTCAGAATCAATTATAAGGACCCTCATAGACTTCACAGCGTAGTCTGTCAGATCCCTTCATAGAGGAAATCCTCCATAAAGTCTATGTGTTGTATGATCCCTATCTGACTCAGGGTACCTACAAAATAACCCTTGCAAGCAACCTATGTGGTTACTTATGTCAAGCAACTAAAGTCACCATGATAAAACCAATTCTCAAGAAAGAAGTCGCAAGTTTGGTCCACCGTATGGGCAGGGTAGAAAATCTTGAAATATTGAAATCACCTCCTCTCAAGGAGGTAAGGGCACTAGAAACACACCCAAATATGAATAGAACCCCAGAAATATATCTGAAGTTAATAAGGTATTAGAGGGATATCTTTGCAACCAACTTCACGCTACCTCGTGCTTAACTCTGATGTGAGCAAAGCCTCCTGAGGAAACCAATTATATAATGGGTTTCACCACTTCCTGGTCAGAAACATACATTGAGTTTTATATCCCTGGAGAAGTTTACTCACAAAATCATATTCCAAGGCCCTAGCCCCTAGGTCCTATACTTGTTTGTGTACCCTAAAAAATAAAATCGTTTCTAATCAATTTTAATTATTCAGAATTATTTTTAATGGCTCTTGCTTACTCAAGATGTGCGATCATGAAATTGATGGTATTATGACTCAGCATATAAAAAAAGAAGAAAATGTAAAAACACTGCTAAGTACTAGTCTTGATTTTTAATGAGATGGTATGCTTCTAAATGTTGATTCTAACATGCAATCTCTACAATTTCAATGAAGTGCAATCTTTCCTAATATGCCAAAATTAATGTAAAGTATCCAAAAGTGAAAATGACGTAAGTGAAATGCAATAAAGCTAAAAAAAATATTGTATTTTCAATATAATGAAAAGAAAATGCAAGAACTGAATAACAAACTCACAGGAAGATCCTACTACAAGTAAAAGGAGACAAGTCAAGCATGATACCAAGAAGTAACTACCCAAACCATTGTGCAAGGACAAAAAGATGAGAATAATGAGAAGAAAGAAGTTTGCCCAAATAATTATCCAATAAAACGGCTTCCTATCACTTTGAAGGCACTTAGCAGTCATAAAATGCATCCAAGAAGTCTCAACAACCAACAAAACTCACCCAGAAAACACCAAACTCATCCAAAAGGACTAAAGAGATAGTGTACGCAACTTTTCAGAGAATAGCTTGAGTATGTACACTCCCTAAAGGAAGACAGCCCACATATGTACGCGCCCTGACAAAGGAAAGCCTATGTATGTCAAGGAAGACACTTCCTGAGCAAGGGTTAGGCTAAGAAAATTAGATACAAGGAAAAGTATAGGCTTTCAAGAAACAAACGACATATAAACTCGGGAATACTGAGAGAAAATGCAGGAAAAAAACACCCAATACCCCCAAAAAGGAGATCTCCCTAGTGGAGTCGTCAATTATGTTACGAAGAAAATCTCTCTATGGCTAGGGGAAAACCACAATAGACGAACAACAACCAGAAATAAACTCTAATCTCAAGTATGCTATATAAATGAAATGTTAATAAGAGAAGGCTTGGAGCCTACCTTGTACAGACATTCGAAGAAGACCATCATTGAGTACACGACCCAAAGCTTTATACCTGCAACTTGTCTTCAACAACCAAGATACATAAGCATGTAGTAATGATATATAATGTTAGAATATAAATTAGCATAATCCATTAACATACATAACAAATACGCTCATGGAAATCAATACACATATTTTCAAGATATCAATTGGACGAGAAAAGAGTATTTCTATTAATGTAATCAACAGAAGTACATAGGTAACAAACTTTTGTAGCAGCACATATCGGAGCCGAGAAAGTAAGTCCCTCCACCACTTCAATCCTCCATAAAGGCAAGCTCACAAGTAGGAGTCAATGAAGTTCTACATCACAAGATAGGAAGAGCTTGGGGGTTGAACACAAGGAGTTCATACTTTCAAGGACAAAGGGATGCAGACTCAATTGAGGTGAAATTTCTCCAGAGTATCTTTGCTCTTAATCTGATGATGATTTGTCTATATGAAGGCTTGGATATGGCTCAAATTATATCCTCCAAATGGAGTTTAAGGGTCGAGTCGGAGCATTTCCAGTATATGGAAGGTTAAGGATCATAGATCTCATGACATGGCATGGAAACCTGACGCATTTTTTTAATTTTTTGAGCACCAAACCGGATGTACGCGAGTTGTATAAATAGGAGGTCGTGTACATGGACAAAAATGTGTTTTTTTAGCTCTGTAGTGATAAAAAAAAAGGGACGAATGAAGTCTGCAAAGGGAAATGGAAGGTCATCCAAGAAAAATGAATGGAGTGTGGAAAAATTGTTATAAAAATCTACCCTATATTGTTGTGAAAATCTCCTCTAAATCTTGTTGGAATCAGGTTTCCTTTATAGGTGTCAACAAAGTTGAGTTTTAGGAATACAATTGGGGGGGAGACCATGAGATATGGGGGGAGGTACCAGGAGTGGGTAGTTGGTTGGCTATGAGCGCAGAATGGGCATGCAAATCAAGATCATGGAGAATGGGAAGCTCCTAAGGGGAGCAGTCCCAATTCTAAGATGACCATGAGGCAACCAAAGTCGTTTCTCTGGTATTCTTTTTTATTTTATACCAAAGTAAGTCTATTCCCATAGATTCATTTATGAAGATGTGAGGATTGTGTTATTTCCAATTTTCCTAGAGAAGGAAGATGAGAATGAGTTGCTAGGATTGATTGAGGATGGGATTAGAGAAGGTTGAGGATCACTAGTGTTTTTTTGTTGCAGGAAGGTTGTTTCTTTGATGATCAATTGTTCAAAAGATAAGGAAACAATGATCCCAAAGGGAAGAGAAAAAGGGATTGGATTTGAGGAAGTGTTCCATAGTCTCTTCATCTTGTGAGTATAGATGGTAGAACACGGGGCCACAAAATCCACATCTAATTAGGTTCTCTCGTGTCATAATTTTACCCTTGGAGAGAAACCAAAGCAAGAAAGAGACTTTTGGCCATAAGTTTTGATGCCAAATTAGTATCCAAAGATCCTGAGTTGGGAGGTGTTGGTCATCTGCAGCAAGTTGGTATGATTCCTTGAGGGTGAAGCATCATGTTGATCGGTATCCCCACCGAATCTTGTATTTTCTTGTTTGAATGTGTATTTTCATGTTCAAGAGATCCCACCAAAAGGAATTCCAATCTACCTGAGGGGGGAGGGGTTTTCATTATTCTTTGGGGATTCAAGTTCTCCATAAGTGACCAGGATTAGGAGGAAGACAATATTGGTGAAGCCAACACTTGTATTTGGTTGTCATGTGATGTCTGAGCAGTAGAATATCTGGGTTGGAGTGAAGAGGAGGAATTTGTTTCTGTGCATCATCCTAGAAGAGAGCATCAATTTCATCCCTTACTTCCCAGAAACAGTCCTTGTGGATAAGATATTTTATTTTCTAGGTAGCATTTGAGATCAAGGAACCCGAGATAGTTCCTGAAATTCTTATGAGGTCATGAAGCTCTGTAAGAGGGTAGTACTTCTTGTGCCAAAGGATATTTCAGAGTGTGTCCTTTGAATTCATCTAGTGCCACCATGTTTTGGCCCCGATGACATATCTAATAAAATCTCGATCTCTGAGACAAAGGCCCCCCTTGAGATTAGGGAGGAAAATCTTGTCTCAAGCCACCAAATCCCATTTCTTTTCTTTACAAGTTTCACCCCACAGAAAATAACTTTTAAGGTTTCAGACAACTTTCAGGATCTCTTTGGGAGCAATAAGGGAGAAAAATAAGTAGAGAGGTGTATCTTGACAAACGGACTTGAGGAGGACCAGGCATTTGGCGGCATTGAGTGTTCTAAGAGACCAATTGGCCAATTTTTATTCATTCTGGAGAGAAGATACTCTCATGATGAATTGTGCAGTTCATTGTTGATGAGAGGGGTACCCAAATATTTGGATGGAATAAAACTCCTTTGGAAATTGAGGATCATAGAGATGCGATCGGGCAATGTTAAAGAAAAAAAAATTGATATTTTGAAAGGTTGATAGTGGTACCTGAGGATTTCATGAAATATAAAAGGACATGTTGAATAGCCTTGGCCTATTTGGTTGTGGGTCGAGATATTAGCATAGTGTCAACAAAAAATTGCTGGTGTGATATGGGAATCTCCTCACCATCACCATGAACTCGCATGCCTTAATTTTATTCTCTGCCACAATAGATTTAATGGCTCTACCAAGACCTTTTTTCATCGGGATGAAGAGGAAGAGCAAGAGGGGATCTCCCTATATGATTCCATGGGAGGGAGAGAAGGATTACGAAGGGGATCCATTGACTAGGATCAAGAAGAAATTAGAGAAGGTAAGGGTGAGTACCCATTAAATCCAGGAAGGAGAAAATACAAAGGATTGAAGAGTATGATGGATGTACTACTAGCTCAACTTGTCGAAAGCTTTAGACATATATAGTTTTAAGAGAATGCAAGGGGTTTTAAATATTTTGAGGGAATGGATGACCTCATGGGAGAGGATGATACCATCAAAATTTCCCACCCCTCCACATAGTCGTTTTTTTTCTGGAGAAATTAGAGAGGGGAGAATATCTTTTAGGAAATTGGTGATGAACTTTGTGATGATTTTGTAGACCACATTGAAAAGAGTGATTGGGCGAAATTTATTGGGGCCTTCCACTTTATCTTCATTTTCAATAAGGGATAGGAAGGTAGCATTTAGAGCTGTAAGGACATTGGAGTGTTGACAAGAGTCTTTTACTAGGGCCTAGATGTCCCATTTTATGTTAGGCAAACAAGCCTTAAATAAATCTGAAGTAAAGTTGCTAGGTCATGGCGCTTTGCTTTTCGACATTTCAAAGACCGCTTGATCAACTTCCTCGAGAGAGATGGGACGCATGAGGGAATCGTTCTATTTTGGGGAGACTATATACAGAATATATTGAGTGGTTTTCTGGATATTCAGCCTTTGCTTTGCTTCTGGTTCGGTAAGAATTTCCCAGAAGAAATTGACTAGATATTGTTCAATGTCAGCATGCTCAGTCAGACTATTTCCATGTTTGTCTTTTAGGGATGTGATGTGATTGTGATTCCTTCATTGAATCATAGATCTATGGAATAATTTGGTGTTTTTTCCCCTTCTTTGAGCCATATGATTCTATATTTGTGGTTCCAAAGCATCTCTGCGTGCATGCCTTTGTCATCAACTTGTGATTGGAGATGTGTCTATTCTTTTATCATCTATTATGTGCAACATTCTTGTATAATGGCTTGTTGAACTTGTTCTATTTGAGTGGCCAACTCTTTTTTTGCTTGAAAAATATTTATGAATTCCTCTTTGTTCTATATTTTTACATTTTTTATATATTTAAGATTTTATTGAAATCTATAAATTAGTGATCTAGAGTTGGGACTACACTCTTCCCACCAAGATTTGATGTTGTTCTGAAAATTGGGATGGTCCAGCCAGAAACTTTCAAAATGGAAGGGCCAATTGAGGGGGTTTCCTCGGAGGTCCAAATTAAGCATGAAGAGTCAGTGGTTTGAGCCTCCATAGTGAAGAATAGAGGATCGAGGCTAGAAAGAAAGATTCACTTTGAGGCCAGAAATCGATCAAGTCTTAAGGAAACCTAATTTTTCCTCTTATGCAATTGTTCCAAGTGTGCACACCATTGATAGTTTCTAGATCCATTGGGGTGAGAGATTGAATGGTGTCAAGAAAGGATTGAGATTTATGGTCAAATATTTCAACATCTCTTGAGGAGGGATATGGAACTGTATTTGTTTATGCATGCATAGGGAAATATCAAAAGAGATGGCCATACTCATGGAAACGCCTCTAGAGAAAAGGGATGTTCTCGTAATTTATGGTTTGGACCCATTCATTTTTCGTGATAGTGAAGATTGATTGAGTTTGGGAGGGATTTAGTGAGATTTGTGTAGACACAGATGAAAGTGTAGGATGTGTAATGATTGGTTTTGGTGATCTCCAAGGTTTTTACAAAAGTGTCGAGGGTGTTTCCAATGCCTTCAATAATTTATTCATCCCAAAACTCATGTGGCAAGGAATATAGACGAATCCAGACGGAGGGAACCATGAAGTCCTCTTTTTTTTGGGATAAATCACTCCATCCATGGGTAAAAGTAAATCCCTATAGAGTTGAAGAAATCAGGGTCATTCTCAAAGATCCAGTCGTGATCTTCCAAGTTGGAAAATATGGATGTGAAGAAACCCTTAGAACCTAGTTCGAGGTCAATCTGGCCCTTGTGTTTCTAGATTCTTCTTATCCACCATAGTAGGGCCTTCTCCATTGGCAAAATTCCCATGAAATTTCCTATGAAAGCATGATCTTGCATAAATTGAATGTAATTTTCAATTATGTTTGTTTTTATTTCATATTTCAGATTCTCACTCGCCTTTGGCAGATAGCTTGTTGTAGATATGGGATTATTGGTTTCCTATTTCCTTTAAATTTGAGTTGCAATTTGATTTATAGTTTTTGGTTGCTTACCTTTCATATATCCATATGGATCTCTTTCTCCGTGAGTGTGATGAGATTAATTAGATGCAGGGTCGAGGGATCCTTTTTGGTGGCCTTCTAGAACTCGTTTGTAGGAGGGAGTGTCACTCCCTCCTCCAGTCATCGTGATGAAGGAAAGAGAAAAACCATAGAGATGTGATAAATTGAAACCTGTTATGATCAAACGCCTAAAAAAATCATAAAAATTCAATGATTACATTCCACTTTGAAAGGGGAACCTCCTTTTACAATATGTCCAATTCAAAATACAATATGAGATGAGATAATATGATCCTAAGACTAGGTATCCTTGGTATATATATAGGAGACAAAGTGTACAATTATAATGAAAGGGTACCGCGAACGGTTCTAGCCAACATACCATTATAATACTGTAAATTTAATAATTCAATAGCCAGGGCTTAATAAGGGGTTTTACACATAAAATGGGGCTTTGTCTAGGTCTTAATTTGTCCCTCCCCTTCAAACAAGTGTTGTCCTCAACACTTGACTAACTGCGGGTGTTTATGCATTAAGAACTCATCTTCCCATGTTGCCTCTTCCATTGGTAGGTTCTTCCATTTGACGAGGTACTTCGTGATTGATTTATTTCTCAGTTGATTAATCCTTGTTTCAAGGATTGTTTCTGGTTCTAGTATGATTTTCCCTTCTGCATTAGTCTCTAGTAAAATATTTTGGACTAGGATCTTGTTTCCAATTACCTTTTTTAAGCAAGAAACATGGAAGTCTATATGTACATGTGAAGATGGAGGATTCTCCAATTTGTAATCCATACCTCCAATCATTTGAAAAACCTTATAGGGGCCATAATATTCGCGTGATAATTTAGTGTCCTTATTTTGT
>SNQJ01S0065286.1:27895-40501 GCA_010110895.2 Picea sitchensis | reverse complement strand
CGGACAGTATCTGACAGTGTCTCACTATGATAGGCCACGGGGTGGCCATGCTGAGTGAGAACGACACCCACAACATAGTCTGAAGCATCTGTCTCGATCTCAAAAGGATGTTGTAGGTCTATTAGTGAAAGTACTGGGGCTGAGCACAAACGCTGCTTCAAATCATCGAACGCTTGTTGTTGGGACTGTCCCCACGCAAATTTCGCCTTACCACCACCCCTATTTATTTGGCTGAGGGCCCATGCAATATGGGAGAAACCCAACACGAACCTGTGGCAGAAATTGGAAAGGCCCAAGAAGCTCCGAAGCTCAGTGAGTGTTATTGGGGTTGGCCAATCACGGATGACTTGGATCTTGGCTGGATCCACATGTATGTCATGTTGATCAATGATGTAGCCCAGGTAATGGACCATGTCCATGCCGAAGGAGAATTTTTCCAAGTTGGCGTATAACTTGTGTTGTCGCAGGGTGTGAAAAACCTGTTGAATATGTTGCAAGTGTTCGACCCAAGTCTTGTTGTAAATTAGAATGTCATCCAGATACACCACTACAAAAGTATTGGTGAATGGTCGCAGTATATCGTCCATCATCCTCACGAAAGTGGCTGGAGCATTTGTCAAACCACAGGGCATGACCAACCATTCAAAAAGGCATTCCTTTGACTTGAAGGCGGTCTTCCATACATCTGCCTGTTCTATCAGGATCTGGTGGTAGCCAGACTTCAGATCAATCTTACTGAAGTATTTGGCCCCTTTGAGTTGATCAAGGAGGTCATCGATTCGGGGAATCAGGTACTGGTTTCTGACCGTGATTTTATTCAGAGCCTAGTAATCAATACAGAGTCGCCAGGTCCCATCTTTCTTCTGTACCAGCATGATTGGGCTCCCACAAGGTGATGAGCTGGGGCGGATGTGCCCCTTGTGGAGAAGTTCTTAGATATGTCGCTTGATCTCCTCATTCTCTAACAAAGAGAAACAATAGACTGACCCATTGGGTAGTGGTGCACCTGGGGTCAGATCGATGGGGTCCTTGACCTGGAAGTGCAGAGGTACCCCTGTAGGTGAGGAGAAGATATCTGAGTATTCTTCCATGACCTTATCTACTTTCTTATGTTGTGTGGAGAGGTCAGTCGCAGAGACCCTAGATGTGGCTATCATCTTTTGCTTATTTTGAGAGCGAATTATGAAGAAGACAAACTTCCCCATCTGAGAGATGACCTTCCTTCATTGCTTAGCAGAGATCAAGGAAATAGCACTAGGTGGGACTGCCTCGGGTATCCTATACAATTTCCTGTTCAAAGTAATAATAACACGCGCCAATTTCGCTCAAAGTAATAATAACACTATGAGGCCTTCCAGACTCATATACAAAGCATGACGCTTCCATAAATAAGGTTGGCCCAAAAGAATATCACAAACTTCAGCGAGGAGAAACATCACACAATACCTCATCTTTGAAGGGCTTGATGTCGCGACGATAGTCGACATTGTTGGCTAACGCGAACGCTTCTTTGGCGGAGCTATCCAATGGTGTACGATTGCGGGTGCGGTGTTTTTGGCAGGGCTAACCGCTTTGACGACTCGGTGAGATGAGGTTTTTTCTAGCTACCGCTATCAACGACATGAAGTGCACCGTAGTGCCTTTTACCCATCTTTGAATGGAAGAGGCTCCCCCTCTTCCTCTCCACTCGCTTGGTTCACCAGGCTGGAGTTTGATGGTAGCAACGGTGCGTACCACCCATCAATGATCCATCTTTCCAAGCCTTTCTGCCCTGAATTTCCGAGTCATAATTTGCATCTGATTCAGAGGTTTCTACTTCGTCACCGCCCACCGCTGGAGCAACAATGGAGTGTTATGCCATGGGCTCTTATGGAAGTCGCATCTCTTCCTGCATTTCTTTGTCTTTCCGGGTGTCCTTCTTTGTCTACATCTTAGACTGGTTGTTCCGATACTATCCATCTTTGCTCTTGTCCTGCTCAATGGGGCTGGGGCCGCCTTTTCCTAAAGCTTTTGCCGCGAAGGGTTCCTGTGCCCAAACGAACATTCTTTGTTTGAGCTTCGCTTCACTTGACGGCATCGAGGGCTATGCCTAAGGATGAGATGTCCGTAATTCCATTTGGTCTGATGTATTCGCAACCCATATGTCGCCCGACTCCCGATAAATCAACTTTGGTGCTAAGGTATGGAAGATATTTTAGAAATCGGCACCTGGGTTCTTCTTCCCGGGTAGCGTGGTCCATTTCGGTAGCTTGTAGTCGTCATAACTTTCGACAGTAGTATTGTTCCTTAATAACATCCTAAGGATTCCCATGTAATGCGATCAATAATGAGGGCTTCATTTCCTTTTTCTCACGTAAAAGTTTCCTCCACCTTGAGATGGGAACGCTCTTTGAGGATGCTTAAAAGTAATATTTTCTTTTATTTGAAAAAGTTATGGACAAAAATACCCTTCTAGTAGATTCAACCACTTGTCTGGCTACAACATCTGTAACTATCTGACCTTCAAATATAGGAATATCGGTTTATTTGTACTCTTTGAAGGGGCAGCACCTTCGCTTTGAAGAATATGCCGTCACATAACTCGCCAAAGGATTTGTGCTAAACTATCCATCATTGCTCCGCTATGGAGGGCTTCCTCAATCAACAGCTTGAAAAGATATCCCTCGGGTCTCATCATTTCTTTTTCTCCTCAACACGGAGGTTGCTTTACGCAAGAGCTTTTCCTCAAGAGAAAACAGGCTCAATTCCAACTTTGTACCAACCGGGGACATTATGCATTAAGATGACAAGGAGCAAAACCGCTTTGATACCACTGATCCGATTTTGCGAACATACCAAATGAATAATAAAGACATTAAACAATGCGTGCTTAACATAAAATACGTATATAAAAGTAAAACTGGTTTTCTATTCAATAACGCAATAAACTAAAACTGTAAAATGTAGCGGAAAATAAGATTTTTGGAATGGTGGTGGATTATCTCTTAGGAGAGATGTGTTTGCTACTCGCATCCGTGAGAGTATGATTACAATGAGGCTCAAGGCATTTTACAATAAGAAAGAATGCTGTTCCAGATATACATCCAAAACCTAACCCTAGAGATGAAGTTCCAAAAGTCACGCGTGGGGCCCCGTTTTTGCAAGTTAGTACATCAACTTCCCTGGGTCTAACTTTTGCATAATGATCTTCGCTTTAGGGCGCAGGATAGCCATTGGAAATGTATCATCGAGGAGATTCATTTTGGGGATCACCTATTCTTTAGCTATCATTGAGGAGATCGATCCCAAAAAACCTTCATTTAGGCCCTCAAAATGGCCCCGAAAGTTAAAACTGCTAAAAATAGTAATTTGCCAAAATTGTCAGAAAATTGTTTTGAGCCAGTGGGAAAAGGTGGGTGGCCACCGATATCCATATGGATCAAAAGGATAGATCAGAGTTTCATATTTTTGGATTCCAAGGAGGAAAGGTTGGAGTTGCATCACAACTTCACGAACCGCAAACTCCCGAAAAGTGGACCATGGTCATAGAGTCGTGGTCGTGTGGAGGAAGGATACGAGAGGAGTTGAGGGCTCGTTAAGCCCCTTTCAGAGTTCAGGAGGTGGAGAGTCAGGAGTGGCTCACACGCCAATACTCTCGAGGTCGCAAAACACAATGTGCTCTTTGTGGGCTAAGTCAGTGGTCACGTGGAGAAGGATCTCGCGCTCAGTTCTTATTCGCGCAGGGCTAAGTTCGCATTTGGACCAATTCCGCGATTACATTTGCAACAGTTGCAAAATAAAAGAGCTCAGATCTCTGAATCCACAATCTCACGCTCAGATAGTCAGATCCATCTAGATCGAAGTCAAAGAAGTGGTATACACCGTGTATTTTGGTTTGAAGTCACTGAAAGAACTTCGAAGACCTGGTTTTACACGCAGGAAACAGGTAAACATGAAATTTTCTAACAATCTTTCTTGTTTTGTTAAATTTTTTAAAAGATGGTCATGTCTAGCAATTTAGGACCAACTCACAAACCGATTCTTCTTGGAAAGAATTATGAGTTTTGGTCTCTTCGAATGAGATCCTTCTTGTAAGCACAAGAGTGCTGGGATCCAGTGGATCTTGGATATGTGGAACCAGATCTAGCAAACCTTGCTGCCATGACCAACCAACATAGAACTGCTCAGGAAGCACAGAGGAACAAAGAGAATAAAGCCAAATTTTGTATTCAGAATTCAGTGGATGACTCGATTTTCTCAAAAATCACAGGCGCTGTTACTTCAAAACAGGCCTGGGACATCCTTAAATCAACCTACTAAGGAAATGACAGGTTCAAAATAGTCAAACTGCAGACCTTGAGGACGCAATTCGAGACTTTAAGAATGACAGAGTCTGAAAATGTTGATCATTTTATGACCAGATTCATGGGAATCGTGAACCAGATCAGATTGGTTGATGAAGCCATCCCTGATCAACGCATTGTTGATAAATTCCTGAGAAGTTTACCAAATAAATTCGAAATGGTCGTTACAACAATCCTTGAATCCAAGGATCTATCACGTTTTTCAATAGATGAGCTAATTAGTTCCTTGTTGACACACGAGACCAGACTACATCTCACAAATGAGTCAATCACCAATGCCTTCAAAACTCAATTCTCTTTCAGCAGAGGGAGAGGCATAGGAAGAGGCAGAGGTCACCAAGGAATAGGGAACAATCCAAGTAACCCTCACTCAAGTGGAGGTCACAGACAACAGAACCTAAATCAATCTTTCCAAGGTCACAGACAATAGAACCATAATGAGAATTGTCAGCCTCAAAGAAGCAGAGAGAGAATATCAAATGACAAATCAAGCATACAATGTTATTACTGCAAAAAATTTGGACACTATGAATCTGAATGCCAGAAGAAGCAAGCATATCAGCTCTCAGGCAGAGCACATGTCTCAAATCATACAGGAGAAACCTTGGAAGGTATGTTTCTCTCATGTTAGAAGACTGAAGAACACCATAAAGATCTTTGGTTGTTGGACAGTGGATGCAACAATCACATGACAGGTAACAAAGATTTACTTTCATGCATTGATTCTTCAATTTCCTCTGATATTACACTTGGAAATGATTCTTTAGTCAAAGTTCAAGGAAAAGGAACTGTATTTTTTCTTACTAAACAAAATGTAAAGAAAGACATAAACAATGTCTACCATGTTCCAGATTTGAAACATAACCTGTTAAGTGTAGGACAACTCATTGAACATGACTATAAGGTACTTTTTGAGGGAGCATCATGTAGGATATATGATAAAACCCCCAATAGAAAATTGATTTCTTAAATCCACATGACTCAAAATAGAATGTTTCCCCTAAACCTCAGAACTACAAATCTGATCCAAACATATGCACAAAGTGCATCCACCCCCAATGAAACTATGGTTTGGCATACAAGATTTGGACATCTACCCTTTCATAGTCTAAGTCTTTTACAGAAGCACTCCATGGTCAAAGGTTTCCCTGTCTTCAAAGAGAAAAACCCCCCATGTGAGTCTTGCATACTTGGAAAACATAAGAGAACTAGTTTTCCATAGTCCTCCACTCAAGCCAAACAACATCTCGAACTTGTTCACACTGACCTATGTGGCCCAATGCAAATAGAGTCAATAGGTGGTATCTTTTATTTTCTAACGTTTATTGATGACTTTAGCAGGAAAATATGGATCTATTTTCTCAGACACAAGTCTGAAACTTTTGCAAAATTCAAAGAATTCAAAGTAGAACCTGAAAAACAGAGTGGGAAATATGTAAAAGCAATCAGGTCAGATGGAGGAGGAGAATACAACTCCAAATAATTTGCAAATTTCTGCAAATCACAAGGCATAATCATGCAAACTACAGCTAGGTATACTCCACAACAGAATGGAGTGGCTGAGAGGAAAAATTAGACAATAATGAACATGGCAAGAAGCCTACTCAAAGAGAAATGTCTATCAAATACTTTTTGGGTTGAAGCAGTAGCATGCTCAGCTTATCTCTTGAATAGATCTCCAACCACCAGTCTAAAGATGAAGGTCCCTCAAGAAGCATGGAGTGGGAAAAAGCTAAATGTTTCTCATCTAAGGACATTTGGATGCATAGCATACACTCACATACCTTCCGAATTAAGGAAGAAACTGGATGACAGAAGTGAGAAATGTATCTTTACTGGATACAACGAAACATCAAAAGCTTATAGGATTTACAATCCAATCTCAAAGAAACTAATTCTCGGTAGAGATGTAAAATTTATGGAAAATCAACTCTGGAACGAATCTGAAAATCAACAAATGGACAGTCAAAATCCAATGCTGCCCAGTCCTGAAAACGCAGAAGACTCAGGATAGCCAATACCTCAACCTGCCCTTCCAAGATTGCAGGTACAAGGACAATCTGAAAATTCTCAGGATCACTCAACTTCAAGCAGAGACTCATCCTCTGAACTTCAAAATCAGAGAACTCGAAGTTTGAGAGAAATCCATCAGCAGTTGGATGACATTGAACATCACAACCTTTTTTCTTTAATGTCATGTCAACCTACATCTTTTAAAGAGGCAGCTAAGGATCCACATTAGTTTCAAGCCATGAACTAAGAGATTGACTCCATTGAGAAGAACAAGACATGGGATCTTGTTGATTTTCCCAGACACAAGAAAAATATTCGTGTCAAGTGGGTTTACAAAACTAAACTCAATGAAAAGGGGAAGATTGAAAAGCACAAGGCAAGACTTGTTGCCAAAGGATTCTCACAACAACCAGGTACTGATTATGGTGAAACTTTTGCTCCAGTAACAAGGTTAGACACTGTAAGGACTCTCTTAGCCAAAGCATCTCAACACAAATGGCAAGTATACCAGATGGATGTCAAGTTAGCTTTCCTAAATGGTGTCTTAGAAGAAGAGGTCTATGTGGATCAGCCACCTAGATTTGAAGTCAAAGAACAACCAACCAAAGTATATCGGTTGAAGAAAGCCATGTATGGCTTAAAACAAGCTCCAAGAGCTTGGTACAACAGAATTGACACTTACCTAATCAAAATTGGTTTCAGCAGAAGCCAAAATGAGCCAACTTTATACACCAAAACGGGTCAGTACGGTAAAATTTTGATTGTATGTTTATATGTTGATGACATCATATATATTGGAAATCTTGAGTTAACGATTTTGAAACATGCCATGCAATCTGAGTTTGAGATGACAGATCTTGGCATAATGAAATATTTTTTGGGTATTGAGGTTGATCAATCAACCAAAGGCATTTTTGTCTGTCAGCAAAACTATGCAGTAGACATCATTAAAAGATTCTGCATGGAAGACTACAATCCAGCAAAAACTCCTATACCCCTAGGCACAAAATTGAGAAAGCAAGATGAAGGACCTACAGTCGATTCTACCCTGTACAAAAGCTTAGTAGGCAATTTGTTGTATCTTACAGCAACTAGGCCTGATATAATGTATGCAGACAACCTTGTTTCCAGGTTTATGGAATCCCCCAAGGATTCTCACTGGAAGATGGTGAAAAGGATTCTGAGATATGTTGCAGGAACTCTCAATTTTGGATTATAGTACACTCATTCTGATGATAATCATCTCTCTGGTTACACAGACAGTGATTTTGCAGGCAACCTAGATGACAGAAAGAGCACCTCGGGACATGTTTTTCACCTGGGCGTGAACCTGATTTCATGGGCATCAAAGAAGCAACCCATTGTATCAATATCTTCTGCGGAGGTAGAGTATGTCACTGCTACCTCAGCTTCATGTCAAGCTGTGTGGTTGAGAAGAATATTGAAAGATATGTCACACACAAAAAATGAGCCAACTCCTATCTTCTATGACAACACCTCAGCCATTGCTCTATCCAAAAATCATGTGTTTCACAAGAAAAGCAAGCATATTGACACTCACTTTCACTTCATTCGCGAGCTCGTCACTAATGGTGACATAGCACTTCAATTATGTGGCTCTCGAAATCAGCTCGCGGATATTTTTACAAAGCCACTGGGAAAATCCATTTTTTTATTTTCAGAGACAACACTTGGGCATTATCAGTGTTGATGTTTGTAACTGTTGAGTTTAAGAGGGAGTGTTAAATATAATGTAACCTCAACAGCCTGACTGTACACTGCCAATTGTCTTGACCAGTTGTACTATCGTTTCTTGATGTTCTTGATTTGCTTGAGCCTATTTAGCTGAGCTCTTTTCCCTTTTCTCAATGTACTCTTTTCCTCATATACTCAATATACTGAATACTATTTTTTGCTCTATTCTTTCTTTGTATTCTCTGCTTCTCATTTTATCAAATATCAGTAAGAACATGTTAAAACTTGATCATACATAGCTACATGATTGTTTTTGTTCACAACTTTATGTCCAATACACAAATTTTGTTCAAACAACCAGCACAATTATTGCTCAAGGCAATAGATAATATGATACTTACAATCTGCACTCTAGTCACACAGAAAAAAGAAAGTGCAATGGCATACAACCAAGCACGTAACCATATTAAAAATTTCAATAAGCCTCACAGCTTAATCGGTCAAAAGACAAATGTACTTAGTGCCTAAATAACAACCTTTACTAAACCTGAGGATAGGTTTCGGATAATCAACATGAGTCATTAATACAAATTTATGAATATTTCAACTAACTTTATCAATTAATGGTAATCTTGCATCTCAGGATCAAGAAATATTTTCCTATCACGTGAGTAGGCCTAGCCGCTTATGTAACATCACTTAGACGCTTATAAAAGACCATTTTAAATTGTTATTTCTATTAAAAGAGTTGATACTTACTATAAAAAAAATTATAGAAACGTGACACATACAAGACTTTCGGAACATCATGCCAATAATTTTCTTTTTTGGGTTTTCCAATAAGGTCTTAATGCTAATAAAAATTTATAGTAAAACAAAAATGTGGCACATACAGGGCTCTCGCAACTTCGTGCCAATAAATTGTGGACCGTCGAGTTGGCAATAATGTCTTATACCACTAACAAAAATTATTAAATGTTGATAAAACTCCCTCGTTGGGTATACAAAACTGCTAATAAATTATTAAATGTTGATAGAACTCCATCGTCGGGTCTCCCATAAGACCCACAATTTTATACCCAATTGAAATCAAGATAAACAATATTAATTTTATTATTTAATTAAAAAAATACAGACTATAATCTGAAACTTTGGATAACTCATAAATTTTTAAAAGTCAAAGGAAGCTAATATATGTTCAGTGATAAACTCATCGTTATAGTCTTTAGTCCTGGCCTTTTGCAGTTATTAATAAGACCTAATTTTCTTTAATGTGAAATATAAATCAATATCAAAGCATATACACATTTTAAAAATTCAAAGAAAAATGATAATTTTTACATCCTTACTGTTCTTGAAAATTCAAAAAAAGAAAGGTGCATGTTCTTCATTTCAATTGAGATTTGTGCTTAGAGCTTCAACAAATGATCTTACCCCACCCATGGATGTGATTAACAGTTGAACTTGTCATTGCAAGTTTTCCTTGTTTAACTATTTCATTGGAAGAGTAGCTTGAAGGCATGAGTTGACAATTCAAATTAGGAAATGGAATCAATCTCTTTGATTGATCCAAAAAAAATTGCATTGCAATTAAAAAAAAATCAATGCAATCAAAATTAACAAAAAATTGTAACAGTTTCTGATCAACTTGTTAAGTAGATTGAAATTTAAAAGAAAGAAAGAAAAAAAAAACTGCTCAACAATAATAATCCTCAATAAGGGAGTTAGCAATAGGTAACCCTTCAAAAAAACTATGTGAAGCAACAAAGCCAATATATGACCTCTAACAAGAAAAGGTAGTTAGTCCTTTAGAATTAGATGAGAAGTCAAACATGGAACACTAAACACTAAAGCTAGTCTTTTTGATGTGGTGGTTAAATTATTTAGTGGCATACCCTAACCAATATGGAATTACAAGTTTTTTTTATTGTTGATCTAAAATATCATACATGCCCTATGCAACTAATATGACGAGAAATCATGCTAACCTAGATGACTCTCCTACAAATTTTGATTGATCGTAATTTGTAGTGTTGATTGACAAATTACTATGCATAACAATAGAAATGTGTGTATTAAATGTTTGTCCCACAAATTTATAATAAATTTTTTAAATGTGGGGATCATTGTTCACTCAAATGATATTACAATTGAAGATGGTTGGATGAATTAACATGTGAGAAGGTTATTTCCAATTAGCAATATTTATATCAATAAAATTAATAAAATATAGGGGTGAATTTATGAAGATGAGTAATATTTTTAGTGAAATGTGGTGAAGAAAATTTGACATTTTACATATTTTTTAAATTGAAGCAGTAAAAAAACAATTTGTAGGGAATTGTGTTGTCGAAGTATGTAGGTTTTCAAATTAGTCATAATTGAAGAAAAATTTTATGGATGAAATTGTGTGAGAGGTTCTGAAACATCCAACATTTTGAGTGGACACTCCACTCATTATCAGGGACACGAGAAGCTAATAGGATGGGTAGAGTGTCCACTCGAAAAAAACGTTTCGAAACCTCACACAATTTTATCCAGAATTTTTTTCTTCAATTGTGTTGTCTTTCTAACGATATTTTTTTCAAGAAATATCAATGGCATTTAATGTGTCAAATTTGCATTTAATTAAATCCGTGTTCTTGCAAATTTTCAGAAAAGTTAACAAAGGAATTTTGTTCTCATCAACTAATTCAATGTTTAGTGTATAATTTTCACACGATATGTATACGAGCATGTTCTACACAAAACATAATATATCCCACATTTTTTGGGAGCGGGCAGGGGGTGGGGTTTTTGGGGAATTATATATGTAGATGTAGATATAGATGTAGATGTATGTATGTATGTATTTGAATCACATTTTTCCAACTTTTTGCATGAATTGAAAAACAAAACAAAAAATACCCATTTGAAGAGGAGACATCCATAGGGATCCTACATATTTTTTATAATTTTTTGGTTGTGTAATTTTTATGTTATTAATTTTTCTTTGAATATTTTTGGAAATATAGAAAAATTTCAAGTATTAGTTTTAAAAGAAAATAATTAAAAAATATAATATGAAATTGACACTTTGATTATGATATACCATTGGATAGAGGATTTGTTGACAAATTTAGTGGCATCAACTCTGCCACTTAAGATGAAAGAGATGAAGGGGATTCACTGCCTCGAAGTTATAGTTGCGGAAAATCCTACAACAAAGGGGCTAGACTTCTAGATTTTAAACTCTTGATTGAGCAATTTAACTTGATTGAGAAGTTTTAGAAAGATTAAACTCCTTGTGTGTTAATAAAATAAATCGATATTTGTGGGTTATTAAAAATAACTCGATCAAGATAAAGACAAACCAACCATTCATAATTCACATGATAATTTTCATTTAAAATAATAATAGCTTTATCTATGTGGGTTATGGATAATTTCATGTATAATTTTTGTGAATCTATAAATGGATAAAACACAATATTCATCCAACACTAAATATAAACCTTCATAATCTAATATTATTAAAAAAACTAAATATAAACTTACAAATATAATTTTTCCATTTAAAATGATAAAAATAAAAAGGATTGGTGAGTGTATCACCAATTCCATCTTTAAAATCCAAGAATATTTTTTTTTATAAACCACCAATAAAATATATGGCAATAATTTTTCACTAATTATCAATAAAGTAAATATAAACCTACACATTGTTGATAATAATATATAAAATGGCCAAATAAGTTAATTCATTTAAAAAGGTAAAAATAAAAGGATTCATAAGTGTATCACCAATTCTATATTATTATTTTTTAAGTTATACTCCATTTTTATATTATCATAAAAGTGTTATAAAAAAACTTGGTTGCCAAGGGAAACCAGACCATCAATGATGCATCAACTTTTTTATGAGTTTGTGAAATTTATGTCTTTTAAAACTGTAAAACTTGCAACAATATAGCCAAAGATTATCTGTTATGCAAAATTCTAGTTGTTTCTTATCACATAAAAGACTGATATAAGGTGGGGCATGGACACCTAGGCCTTCTAGACTAAACAACATGCTAAGTAAACTAAAAAACATGAGAAATTAAGCAATTAGAGGGCGTTCCTCAGCCACAGGAACCTGAGGTTGAGGAAAATCCAAGTTGGTCAGGTCTAGACCAGCCATCTTATCTGATAGCAGGTTGATTTTATAATCCACCAATTTGGTTTGCAATTGCACATAATCCAATTGTAGCAAGATCTCCTGGTGTGCCTCATGTCACTCGACCAAGACTCGACCTATAAACATTTTGACACGTCAATAAATGTCTATGGTTTTCAGCAATTGGGATTCATAAGCTCATGTGGTGCTTGGATCAAAAATCTAGAACCCGTGGAGTGAACAACTTCATCATCCTGAATAAAACACCTAAGGAATATGATGTTCGCCTCTGCCAAGTCTATTTTTTCCCTGATCTCTGGTGGATTGTGGGTTTGATAGGCTTCGGTCAAGTCTGCTTCTGTAGTAATGAGCCTCTAACCCGAATTGGTGTATAATTTTCAAACAATATGTATACGA
>SNQJ01S0065285.1:42531-55130 GCA_010110895.2 Picea sitchensis | reverse complement strand
TAAAAGGAAAAAAAGATACTATATCAATAAAAGGCAAGAGCAACTTTCACAACTATACAAGTTGGATCCTAAGAAGTTCTGGAGCCAAATTCTAAAACGCAATACTAAAGAAAATAATAGGATTCCCTCAAGGGCATGCAATTCCTACCCTAAAAGTCTTTACGAGTTCCCTAATGCCATGGACACCATTCCTATTGTCCCTACAAAGGAAGAATTTTTTTCTTTAGATGACATAGAGTTCGGGGTTAAGCGTATCGTAAACGGGAAAGCTAAGGACATTGAAGGATACCAAGATGAATTTCTTTAAATCGGAGGTTCAATCCTTATCCCTCACATATAGAATCTCTTCAATTTAACAGTCAAGCAGGGCTTCCCTAAACCTTGGACGCAAAGGCTCATTGTTCCTATTTTTAAAAATGGGGATAGAAACATTCCCTCTAATTATAGGACCATTATGATTAGCCATATTTTAGCCAAGCTTTATGGAATTATTTTGGAAAAGAAGATTAGACTTTGGCTAGAAATTCACGGTAAAAGAGATAAAGGCTAGGTCGGGTTTAGGAGATATCATTCAACTGTGGACCATCTTGTTACATTTAGGATCATTGTAGAGGAGTTTCACAATACTAAAACCAATCTTTTTTGTTGTTTTGTTGACTTTAGAAAAGATTTTGACATGGTTCCTAGGAAAAAACTTTGGAATAGGTTGGAAGAGATAAAAGGGCTTCTTGAGTTGAGGTCTGTTGCAATACAGATGTATGAGAATGTTATTTCTAAGTTTAAAAACATTGACGGATGGTCAAAAGAGATTAACTGCAATATCAGAGTCAAACAAGGTTGTCCCTTGTCCCCTACCCTTTTTGGCATATACATTGACAAGTTAGAAGAATGCTCGGAAAAAGCATGTTCCATCGGCCCTACTCTCACTGGTATAGTCATCAATCTTCTTTTTTATGGTGATGATATCGTTATTATGGCAAGGATTCCCGATGATCTTGAAAACCAACTAAGAATCCTCAAGGAATTTTGCTCCAATATGAGTATGACTGTTAATACTGATAAGAATAAGGTCATGATTATTAAATCTAATAAGATCCCTTATGATATGTTTGTATATGAAAAAAACAAATTGGAGGAAGTGATTTCATACAAATATCTTGGAATTGATATTCACCACAAACTCAATTGGAATTATAGCATTGAGAAAAGGATTATTGGGGGATGGAAATCTTATTATGGGCTTGAAAACAATTGTAAATCAGTTGATATTTGGAGTTGGGATAAGAAGAAACTCCTCTTTGTGACTCTTTTTACACCTATTATTCTTTATGGATGTGAAGTCTGGGGTTGTAGTATCTCTCGTGAATCCTGGAGAAAGATAGAGTAAATACAAAAGAATTTTATAACCTATAATCTCAAATTGAAGGAAATACACCCTATCCCATCCTCCTCTTAGAAACAAGCCTCTCCCCGATTGAGAGCATGTCTATGACTAGATACCTAATGTATAAGAACAAGTTAAACAACATGGAAGACAAGAGGCTACCTAAAATTTCTTCAAAATGAAATCATAACCACCATCGACTCAAGTGAGGATTGCATAAAGACGCTCAGTCTTGGATAAACTATTGGGGAATCATGGAAGAAACAATTTTGCAGAATAAATATACTATTAAAAAAAATGTCAAATCAAAATTGAAGGAGAAAATGTGGTGTGATAAAGAGTTAGAGGAAAAAATAAAATTAAGGTATTATAAAGATTTAATCAACCCTAATCTAGAAGATCAAAACTATCTATATGTTTTTCCAAGAGTAAAGAAAAAAATAAGCATTTCTAAGATAAGAACAAATTCTCACGAGCTCCATAGTGAAATTGGGCGTTGGTCAATTCCTAAAACGCCATGGGATGAAAGAATGTGTCACCTTTGTGACACTAAAAAGGTTCAAGATGAAAGAACTTCCTCTTAGATTTCCTAGCCTATACCCATATTAGATCTCATTTTCAAAATATTCATCACACTACCAACCTTCCTAACCTCTTAACTCAACAAAAGTATGGTGATCTTGGAAATCTTCTCTTAACGCTTTTTGAGCACAAAAACAAAATTCTAAAAAATCACAAGTGATCACTTACCCTCTTAAGTTCCGATAGACCAATTCGGTCTTAGTGGACATTAATCATCATCATCATCATCATCATTCTCCATAGACACACACTTGACCTTGTAAGCATATTGAAAAAGATAGAAATAAAATTCATTAAAATCATGAAATAAATAAATAAATAATTCATGCGATTTTTTTCATGATATATGATTTTTGGTATACATCAATATAGATCCATCTTAACCTAGGATCTATTAAGAAAAGAGAGGGATAAAATGTATAGAGGTGCAAACGTTTACATTTTCCTCAAGTTTTGCACTGTAAAAAATTATTTTTAACTCTAGAGATTTGATTCCTTTCACGGGGTAAGATGAATTAGATTAATTGGTTAATATTAAAGTATTTAAAAAGAATAATATCATAAAATATATTAATAGATTTCTTAATATATTAATATATTTAATTATGCATTACAACCTTGGTAACCACTACATTGTTAATATATTTTATAATATATTGAAACTAATTTATATTTTATAATATACTAAAATATTTTATAATATATAAATATTATAAAATATTTATTACAAACTCCATATATTAGAATTTGACACATGTTCTTAACCATTAGTCTCTCTCTCTCTCTATATATATGTGTGTGTGTGTGTGTGTGTGTGTCATGGAAGAAACCACTTAATACAAAAATAAAGCGAGATATCAAAGCGAAATTCTAGCTCAGTCAAAACTACTAACTGCCATATGCCTAAGCTGCCTCTAGGATGTCTCCAAATTCTAACACTACTACATATCTAGAGAGAGTAAACTTGGTAATATATATCATTAATACAGATTACAAAACAAAACATGATTAAGCATTAATATATGGATCCTAACTATCTGTGTGTTTTTCATGTCAGTAGCATCATATGGTCCCACAGGGTCATTTAAATCTAGTAGTTGTGCCTCCTCCATAGAAATCGATCCGTCGTTGTCCCTTCTGAAGGGTGTAGTCCTTTGTTCCTGTTCCCTCTGTGCTAGTTGTATCTGTAGAGATTCAATTTTACTTATGAGAAAATCAACCTAATTCCCAGATCTTCCCCACCGTGACCCTATGCTGAGTCAGAGTGTCTAGTGTGAAGGATAACGATAACCATGCACTGGAATTCCATTAATTCATTTTCCTCCATTTTCTCCTCTAGATTAACTTCATTTTCCTAATTTTCCCCTACCGACCAACTTCCTAGAGAATCCAACACTTGATTGTGAAAATTCTGAGAGGAAAGGAATACAAGCAAGCATATACAGAGAACAGGTGAACCACCAAATAAACCACTCTATACTATAGCCATCACACTAGATAGGGAGCAAACTAAATAACCAAAAAACTTATCCTTTATGAATCCATAAAGTAATACCACATCCATAATTGCATCACCGCGTTTAATAGCAACACCATAAACTCTAATTAGAACCATACATGGACTTTGTACCTTGATAGCCTTGCTTCAATAATGATGACGCACGCCCCTTCCCAAACCCGCAGGTCAGAAGGTCCACGTCAGCAGGATCTTTTTCCTTCACTAGCCCGAAGAACTCTAAAACGGCTCTTCTATTTTCCTTTCCAAAAATCTGCACCCACAAAAAATTCTCGCAGGATCCCCTCTTTGCACTTCGGAGATCGGATTTCACACTTTCACGAATCCGTAGGTCAAGCGTCTGTCTCTCAAGTCTACAAAACCCGAAAACAGTCAATGTTGACCCTTCCTCTTTCTCTTTCGGACTTTTCCTTATCACTATTTCGGTGGTCGCTGTGTCAAGCAATTTGTTCCCGTGATTCCCGAAACCTGATTGTCCGAAATTCCGATGCGCTCATAAGGTTGACTTTTCAATGCCCCTTTACTTCTGTCGGGACTTCGGACTTTGCAATATTGTGAATCCTAATGCAATGAATTTGGAACTTCACTCCATGAAACTCTGAAACGATCAATAGAGTTTGACTACGTGTCAATAGTGCCCCACCTGTCCGCTTCGCTATCTCCTCTGTGGCCCACACAAATCCTTCTTAGCATTCGGGACTTCGCGGTTAAGGAAATCGCGATTCCCGTTGCAAGGTTTACGAAAATTCAATCTATGAAATCCCGATATAGTACGCACATGTAAACCCAATAGCCCTTGTGGCTTGGATCTACGGTCCTACTCCTCCTGAGCTTAGAACCCTTCGCAGCACTCGCTGTAACTTCCCTGCTCCTCCACAAGATCGAACAACTCACATAAGTTCGCGGTTTCTCCTCAGAGAATTCTGACCGTCCGTTCTTCCTCTGAGAATCTCTGCACAACTAACCAAGGTGTCTCTCTCAGTGGAACTCGTCCTCCTATGGTCCGACGTCGCTATGCCCTCTTACAACTTTCAAGGGTTCAAATCCTTCTGAACTTTTCCCAACTCCGAGTCTTTCAGAAAACTCTTGCGCATGCTCCTTGTGGTGACCTTCAAACACTTTCAAGTGTTGAACTTCTTCGACTCTGCGCACACCTGTAGCAGCAGTCTCTCAATGCTTCACTTAGATTCTAAACTCTGAGACTTTACTCGGCCTGCGAACTCCTTGCACGGCTCCCGTGCCAACTGCACTTCTATGGAAATGAGAACAAAAGGTTTATCTCTTGACCTTTCAAAGACAAACCTCTGAACACCTTATCGACGCACTCCTTGCAGACAATTCAACTGCACTCCTTGCAGGAACTCTTGCTCAGATATAGAAACAATTGAAACTCATTTCCTTTCCCTTTCCTCCCAGATTTCAAACATTCATCAAGAAATCATTCAAACATAGCATAAAAGCAATTGCATGACAAAAAGAGTAAAAACATTCATGAGCATAACATTCAAAGATGCATACACAGAGGATATATGGACACCATGAGTCTAAATCACAACTTTCTTGTATTAATTCATAACTTTTGTACATGGAGTCTGCTACACAGCTCTCTGCTTCTCCTCTATACTCTCTAGAGTAATATTCATGCTAATGTTACAATACACAATGACGGTGTCTATATCCTGTTTCCCTCTTGCGCTCTAAAACTGTCAAATCTACACATTCAATTCTACCTACTTGCATCTACTACTATAAATGCCTCCTACCTACTAAGGACGAGAGAAAATTTCTCAAGGTCCATTTATATTATACGAGTGCACCTCCATTTGATGTTTCATTAATTGTTCAAGATATTTCAAAATTTGTGCTGGCACTTTTCCAGCTGTCCATTGTCTCCGCGCTAGCTCGCTTGAGATGCTCCTGCATCATACTCCCTTGCTTGAAAATTTTCATGGGATCCTATCCATGAGCTCGCGCACTGTGTGGCCATGCCTTTGGACCTCTGCTTCATCCTCCCAGCTGGCATCTTCAACTGGATGGCCCTTCCACTTGACCAAATATTCAAAATATTGCTTTCGCCTAGTCTTCTTGCTCACTCTTTTGTCCAATATGCACTCCATCTGTGACTTATCTGCAACTGGCATCTGCTTTGTCCACTGGATTACTGGTTGATCATCTTCTATTCCTACTTCTTCAGCCTTATATCGGTACAAATATGAGATATTGAATATCGAAGAAATTCCGATCCCATCGGGTAATTCAATCTCATAAGCATTCACCCCAAATTTCTTCAAGAGACTGCATGGCCCGATCTTCTTCATCTTCATCTTATTATATGTTCCTCTCAGGAACATTTCCTTTCTCAAATGTGCTAGAACAAAATCACCAACCTCAAACTGAAGTTGTCTTCTGTGTTGATCTGCTCTACGCTTATATTCCTAGTTCGAACTCTGCAAACGCTCCTTCACCTGGCTGTGAAGTTCCTTCATCGCCTCTGTGAAATCTTCTACACTAGCGCTCCTAGTTGCAATCTGTTCTGAATCCCTTAACTCAAAAATTCCTCTCAGCTGCATGCCATAGACAATCTGAAATGGAATCTACCTCATGCTTCTGTTAACTGAGTCGTTATAAGAAAATTCTTCCTGTGGTAATATGTTGTCCCACTGGCTGTGGTGTTCTATCACCAAGCTCTTTAGAAAGCCTCCCAGACTTTTGTTCACCATCTCCATCTTTCCATCCGTCTGAGGATGATAAGACGAACTAAATGAAAAGTTAGTTCCGAGATTCTTCCATAAGGTCCTCCAAAAGTTCCCTATGAACTTAGTGTCTCGATCTGAAACTATGCTCCTTGGTAAGCCATGAAGTCGAATGACTTCTTTGAAAAACAAATTCGCAATGTGAGTTGCGTCACTGGTCTTCTGACATGGGATGAAGTGTGACATCTTGGAAAATCTATCCACCACCACAAAGATTGAGTCAAAACCTCTTTGTGTTCTTGGCAACCCCAATATGAAATCCATGTTGATTGCATCCCATGGCCTTTCAGGTATGGGCAATGGTTGATAAAACCCAGCATTCTGTTTCCTTCCCTTCGAATACTGGCAAATTATGCATCTATCCAGAGATATCTTGACATTTTCTCCCATTCCCAACCAAAAATATGAATCATTCAACTTTGAAAACGTCTTGTCGTGACCAAAGTGCCCTGCCAATCCTCCACTGTGTCTCTCCTTCAGCAAATTCTCCCTCATGGAGCATTTCGGAATACACAGTTGATTACCTTTAAACAATAATACTTCCTGGATCATGTATTCTATCCATTGGCTTCTGTCTCTGAGAATTGGATTCTCAGCTTCTTCATACGCCTCCTTAAAATCTTGATCATCTGCCTACATGTTCCTGAGATCATCAAACCCCAATGTTTTGACTTTGAACTCATGCAATAGCAAACACTACCTGCTCAAAGCATCAACAACTTTGTTAGCAGTACCAGAAATATGTTTAATCACAAAAGTGAAATTTTCCATATACTCAACCCATTTAACATGTCTCTGATTCAACTTCTCGTGTTGAGTCACAAACTATAGTGCATGATTGTCACTGTATAAGACAAACTCTTTCGGGATCAAGTAATGTCTCCATTTCTTCAATGCCTGAATGATAGAATAAAACTCCTTATCATAAGTGGAGTATTTCACGTTTGCCTTATTCATCTTCTCGCTGAAGTATGCTATCGGCATGTCTTCTTGACTCAAGACTGCCCCGATTGCAAATCCACTTGCATCACATTTCACCTGAAATGTCTTTTGGAAATCCGGCAACACCCAAATTGGTTGTTTCGTGATCTTCCACTTCAACAGATTAAAACTCTTCTCAGCCTCTTCTCTTCAGTGAAAAGACTTGTGTCTTTTCTTCACTGTGTCCATCATCAGTGCACTAATTCCATTGAAATTCCTAATGAATTTTTAGTAGAAACTAGCCAATCCGTGAAAACTTCTCACCTCAAAGGTATTCTTCGGTGATGGCCAATTCTTGATTATCTCCACCTTATTTGGATCCATCTTCAACTCATCTGCAGAAATAACAAACCCCAAGTAAATGAGCTTTGTCTTCATGAATGAGGACTTCTTCATGTTTATCAACAACTTCTCCTGCTATAATTTCTGCATCACTATAGTCAAATGCTTCAGATGCTCTGCCACTATTTTACTGAAAACCAATATGTCATCTAAATACACAATGACAAATTTTGTGATGAACTCCCTCAAGAATTCGTTCATCAACCTCATAAAGGTACTCGACATGTTTGTTAAGCCAAATGGCATAACAAGCCATTCATACAACCCTTCGTTGGTTTTGAATGCTATCTTCCACTCATTACCTTCTCTCATGCGGATCTGGTGATAACCTCTTTTCAAATCAATCTTTGAAAAATACTTTGTTCCACTCAAGCAATCCATCAGATCATCCATCCTTAGCAATGGAAATCTATACCTGATGGTTATCTTGTTAATCTCCCTCGAGTCAGTACACATCCTCCAGCCTCCGTCTTTCTTCGGATTGAGTACTGTTGGAACAACACACAGAATCAAGCTTTCCCTGGCCAACCCTTTGTCCAACAAATCTTGGACTTGTCTTTTAACCTCTTTATTCTCTTGCGGCATCAATTTGTACGCGGCTTTGTTTGGAAAACTAGCTCTTGGTATGAGTTCAATATCATGACTCACACTTATGATTGGTGGCAACGAACGAGGTAGTTTGTCCACTACTATGTCAGCGAACTCTTCCATCAGTTCCTAAACTTCTTCTGGTAAATCATCCACTCTTGTGCTCGTCAAAAAAATCTTCGGTTTCTTGACCACAATTAATTGTGGTTCCTCCCTCTTCTTAACCTCTGTAAGAAGTTCCTTCCCACTCATGAGAAGTACAGTGTTTCTTACTTCCAGTTTCACCTCCTTATCCTTGATTGGAAGCAACATGTGATTCCTCCCATTCTTCTCCAGGGTGTATGTGTTCATTCTCCCATCATGGATCACATTCCTGTCATATTTCCATGGTCTACCCAGCAATAGATGACAAACATCCATAGGAATGACATCACAGAGTATCTTATCATTATAGCCTCCTATCTTAAATTCAACTAAACACTGTTTAGTGACAGTTACCTCATGTCCTTTTTGTAGCCACAAAACCTTGTATGGACTTGGATGATCAATCGTCTCCAGCTCCAGTTTTTCTACCATCTCCGTAGAAACGAGATTATTTGTGCTACCACTGTCCACAATGACCTTGCATACCCTGTCCTTGGTTTTTCAAGTAGTCCGGAAAAGTCTAGTCCTTTGGACTGAACTCTCCACCTCCTTCTCTGGTGTCAAAATAAATTTTCACATCATCAACGATCTTCCACCTTCAGCATCTTCTGCCTCAACATATCACCTCTGGGCTTCTTCGATGTGAGTTTCTCCTCCTTCTCTCTTTTTATTTGGACACTCATAAGACTTGTGCCCAATCTTTCCACATGGGAAGCATGTTACTACTCCACCTCTTCCTCTTCCCCTACCTCTAGTACAAGGAAAAGTATTATTGTCAGCATAATATCCTCTCTATTCAATATGCTTCCCTCTCTGTTCAACATATTGCCCTCCCTGTGAGGTTCCACCTCTCTCAATTCGAGTCTAAGGTTTCTTCCAGTCCTCCTTGGGCTTTTGATACTTGTCTTGGGCAACTGATTTGCCTCTGGGCTGACTTCTGCCTTGGCCTCTTTGACCCTGCTTTCGGCTCAGCTTCTCTTCCTCTTTTAGAGCCATCTGATAAGCATCTTCCATCGTTCGGATGGTTACCATGCTCATCTCATCCTGGATGTCATATCTCAGGCCATTCATGTATCTGGCAACCTTCTCATCATCTCTTTCCCGATTACCTGCCCTGATGTTCATCTTATAGAATTCTTCAGTGTATTCTTTCACTATCATCAACTTCTGTCTCAGGTTATGCATTCTCCTGAACAGAGAAATATGATAATCTCTAGGGATGAACTTCACCTTCATCTTCACGGTCATTCTGTCCCATATCTTGATCTTCTACTTTCCCTTCTAGCGTTTGTCAGCTTGTAGTTCATCCCACCACAATGTTGCATGTCCTTTCAATCTTGTGATAGCATGCTTGACCTTCTTGTCTTCTTCGACATCTTCATAGTCAAAGTATGTGTCTAGATCTCTAATCCAGTCTAGAAGCTCCTCTGCATCCAAGTTTCCATCACAAACTGGAATGTCCATCTTCACTCTTGCACCTGTCCTTGCAATAGCCTTGATCAATGATATGAAAATAGAAGGCTGACTTGTTATGCTATGAAAGCACCCTCTACTTCGTAAAAATAAACTTTACAGGACCTTGCTTCATGTGTTACAATATGCAAGATAAACTTATGTGTTAAGTTCATGTATCTTCTTGTAAATGCTTATGTGTGAGGATATGTTCGTTTAGATGGTTAAATATGTACTTTAAACAAATACATAGCAACACAATTTGCAGCAAATAAACCATCAAACTCACAACAATCACAACATGATAAAGGAGTTCACCCCCCTCCGGGCTACATCTCCTTGAGCCTCCATTAATGGACTTGGCTCTCTGGGATTAATTAGTCAAAAGTTCTTTTACAAGCTGCTTCTCAACTCCAATGGAAAAACAGACTGCACCATTGAGATCAGAACACATAAAAACCCCAAAAATGACTAATAGAAATCTGAAAACGGATCATGGGTCATCCAAGCATGACCTCTTCTACATGTGGCCATAAGCTTCCCTGAGCTTCTCTTTGGAAAAAACACCTATAAAAGTCCTCAAAATCCTCTGAAACCTGTCTCAATGTGTTCAAAGCATATCAATTAGCCAAAAATGATTATTCAATCACAGAAAACAAACATAGGCTCACCAAACCATGTCCTCGATCAATGAGGGCTTCAAGCTCCCTGGAGCTTGCTGAAACTTCAATGGTGAAAAACTTGTAGAATAAGTCTTCAAATGGCCTTGAAAACAACACCAATGGATCCAGGACATCCAAAAACCCCTAGCTGGGCTTTTACGGCACATCAATCGGCCAAAAGATGAAGAAGATAGGCCTCCTCCATTTTTCTCATTCAAGCTTTCTGAAACTGGTTCGCCAAAACGCACCTTTATGTGCATGAACCAAGAAGACGCTCCAAAATGTGCGTTAAAACCTAGCCCCACGCATAACTGAAAACTGGTCCAAACTGTAGGACGATTAAGGCGCCTCCAGCCCCTAACCACCTAGCACCTGGGCACATGGTCATATGATCTCACGCTTTAATAAAAAGGGCTTAACGGTTATAAAACCATGTAACTCCCTCCGCTCCGGTTAGGGTCACATGTTACAGGCTATGTGACCACGGGCGACATATCCAAACATAAAAATATGTGCGTTAACGGTTACATAACTCCCGCACATTTAACAAAGGTTATGGTTATGTTTACAAAACCGCGGGCTATATAATTGAAACTGCGCGCCATTGAATGGTCGTAGTCATATGTAATAAACATACGACCACGGGCCGGGGCTAAGCCCTAGCCAGACCCCCCATCGGATATACATTAATTTTAAAACAAATATAATCAAATCCGTTTACATGTCAAGTCACAAGCGGTGGTATAGTGGTCGAGCATGGTTTGTTAAGGCGTTAGACCGAGGACAGGTCTGGGGGTCGAACCTCACAGACTCAACATAAATTTTATATAACAACCATAAACCAACAACCAATTATGGGGTGCCATGTGGCAGCCCTTGACTGGGCCACGTGGCACCTCTACAACCAACCCAAACATGACACGTGTCGCTTACCGATTGGACCACGCCAACCAACCAGAATATGCCACGTGTCCATCGCTGATTCGCCCACGTCATCTGCCATGCATCGTTTCTGTACGCTCTGTCACCTGCCACATCAGTCGAGCCACGTCAGATGCTGATGTCATCTGTGCCACGTGTCACCTCCGAATTGGTCCAACCGTACGCCCAAAAAGCCAAATCTGCCTGACACGTGTCATCACCTGGAGCCACCACGTGTCCTGTACGGACCTGCCACCTGTCCTGTACGAACCTGCCATGTGTCCTGTACGGACTATACGGACTGGTACAGTCAGCATCAAATTTTTTGCCTGTTTGGCTTGGCGAACAGATCGCGATATCTTCTCCATACGGAGTCCGTTTGACAAAATAAATATACCGCCGAAATCAGGAAGACGAGACAGACGCAATGGCACCGTTTTCATCACATTCCAAGCACTTTGAAAATTGAGCAAAATTTGACCCCTGGTCCATATTTTGATCACACCTTCCTACTGAAAGGATTTTGGACCCACAAAAGATTATTTGTCTTTTTTCAAGTTATATCAAAATCTTTTCGACAATCACCTAAATACTTTGACATGCCTTGCACTGCAACGGGCTATGTCCCTCAACCACTGTTCTCTGGCTGCTACTGACCCACTACTCTCTCTGTGCTTGGAAGACTGCCAACCTTCCCACTGAGAATCAAGTCCCTCTTTCGAATTCTTTGGTGTCAACAAAATCAACTCTCCAATGGCTGCAAAGAAACCATCCTGTGACATCTTGTCACAAGCCAAGAAAACCATCAATCTTGAAAACAAATCATACAAGATTGAAAAATGATGCCAACAAAATCTTTTGTTCTTCAAACAAACTATCGCATCTTGTACTTCATCAAAGTACGTGGCGTTTTCTTGCATCTCGATGTACTCAAATTGACTCACAAGTCAACAAACACCATCGACTAAACATAATTCGAACAACACGATCGACACAACATAGTCGTCAGAAAATCATCAACACCAGTCGAGACTCATTTGAAACATATCGACCTTCCAAAACTGACAAGTCGAAAAACATGATACATAATCATGTAACAATCATGAATCACTCATGATGAACCATCACCAGTTTACTGCTTACACATACATCAAAACAAATGCATGTTCATGACTCTTCAACTCTCCTTCCAGTACAAACATAAGTACAACCCCAAAACATATGGGTACTTAAGAGTTGAATACAAAAAATATAAATGGCTGCAACTTATCATG
>SNQJ01S0065285.1:15373-32778 GCA_010110895.2 Picea sitchensis | reverse complement strand
CATGGCATTTTAGGAATTGACCAACGCCCAGTTTCACTATGGAGCTCGTGAGAATTTGTTCTTATCTTAACAATGCTTATTTTTTTCTTTACACTTCGCAAAACAAATAGATAATTTTGATCTTCTAGATTATGGCTGATTACATCTTTATAATACCATAATTTTCTTTTTTCCTCTAACTCTTTATCACACCACATTTTTTAATTAAATTTTGATTCGACGTTTTTTTTAATAGTATCTTTATTCTGCAAAATGGTTTCTTCCATGATTCCCCAATAGTTTAGCCAAGATCGGGCGTCTTTATGCCATCCTCGCTTGAGTCGATGGTCATTATGACTTGATTTGGAAGAAATTTTAGGTAGCCTCTTGTCTTCCATGTTGTTTAACTTGTTCTTATACATTAGGTATCTAGTCATAGTGACTATTGAACAATTATTCAAATAGAAATTGCACAAAATTAAATCAAAGAAATAATTATATAAAACTTGCAAAATATAATCCCTATATTGACAATCCACAATAGAGAGAGTAACAGGATATACAAAAGATCAGACTATTCATGATGCTCAGGGAATCATTATGTCCATCTAACAAGTCCAGAAAAAAGCACATGTTTTTTAACCTGCCCTTGAAGGGAAAGTAGGCTAGCTTTCAAAAAAATATTTTAGTAGGTTAGTACTAGAAAAAGTATCAGGAAGTCTAAGAAGTTGAAAGAAAGGGACCCTATAGAAAATATAAACAAAATATATACAGGTGAACCAAAGAAAAACTAGACAAGTTCTCATAGTCAGAAATATATTTGTACTCAATCATGGAGATGAGGCACCTAAGGATCAAGTGACATAGAAGTCCCTACCCCATTAGTCACATCCTAAGGTGGTCATTGAGACCCAGCAGGCGAGCCACCATCATGCACCATATGGAAAGATCCATCATTCCTTTTGACCAACCAAGATACCATGGTGAGGAACAACTTGTTATGGTCTTCTAGAGATTCCAATCGCTATTTGAACTTCCTGTAATCCCAATCTTTTGAAAACATACCCTTGGCTACCATAATTTTTGTATGCTAATATTTTGTAACATCCCTCTCTGGAACACTATGAAAAATTATTATTTGAGGAGACTTTCTCGCAAGTGATCCATATTATTATGCTATTAAACCTTTTGATTTTGATTATGAGGCGTTATGGGATGAGGACATGTTGTTTTTCTGCCTCGACATAGACAGGTGCTACTGACTCGGTTTTACTGAGTGTGTAGGATTATGGACCAGAGGATATCGAGGCATCGATGGAACCCCTTGGACTCCAGGTCGAGTTTAGGAGTGTACCATTGGGGTTTGATTGTTTCACTGTGATTTTAGTGCTTCTGATTAGAGGATATGATATGGATATGTTCTGACATGATTTGTTGATGATGCAGGATGACGATAGCTTGCTGACCAGACTCACATGTTGAGTAAAGGGGTCATGCACGACTACTAGAGATGTTGAGGGAGAGGTGTGGACAACAACCCTGCCACAGCCTACTAGCACTCCCTCCATGGCTCGAACTATAGGTTAACGATTACCTAGTTTGAGAGGACCCACGATGCCGTGAGGACAGACTGCGAAAGTCGCTCAGAATGATTATAAGGGGCGCGCAATAAGGTGGGGGCCTTATTCCTTAGAAGCCCTTAGTACACCACAAGTTCATCTGGTGGAGTGTTGACTCGAGGGGTTATTGATATCTACCAAGTCAGTCAAGAGGTGAGTGGCACCCTTGGAGCACGTAGTGCATCCTAAATGGCACGTCGCGCAAAGGAACAGATGAGGCGAGTGGCACCCTTGGAGCACTTGGTGCGTCCTGAAGGGAACATCACGTTTTTGATGATAGAGGAATGAACCTAGATGGCCTTAGGATGAATCATGAGTTAAGTATTTTAAAAACAATTTCCCTAATTAAATGTCGCCCAGTACAAAATTTAAGTTCTAAATCTAACTTACGCTAGGGTTAAAATTTTGTCTACCTTTAAAAAAATAAAATAATAATAATAATAAATAAAATAAAAACAACTTGAATAATAATTATGAACTTCGTTAAATCTTCTAACATGGAGGGAGTAAGAAATTTAATTTATTCATTAAAAAAAAAAAATCTGTTGATATAAAATGTAAAAAGGGGAATTAATTATTTTACCTTTTTGATAATTTAAAACAAATACTAATTAAATGATAAAATGGAAAAGGGGTTAAATTCCACACTTTCCTTTTTGAGTTCTAATTAAAAAGGAGAAAGACGGAAAATCAAAAAAATTAGGAAACTAGGGAAAAGAGGTAACAAAAAAAGGGAAAAACAGGAACTTAAGGGAAAACGCGGAAAGTCAACTTAGTAAAGAATTGACCATTTAAGAGCTTTATAATTTTAAGCTGAATTAGGAACTTCATAATAAGGAAAGCCTTTAAAACCCGAAAGGGAATTTCGGGACACCTAGGAGTGAGTCTAGGAGTAACTCTAGGTGGGTGAGGGAAATAAGATAATTAATTAATTAAAGAAATTAAATAATTGAGGAATGTAGGGGATGGGTGACACTTGTATAGAGAATAATTTTAGGAATTTATTTTTAAAACTTTAATTAAATGAGAATTTAGGAAAGAAAGGAAGATCGAAACTCTATATAATGAAGGAAGGAGAAGGATGAAGGAGGATCTTCTGTTTGCGTAATGTTACGCTGCAGAAATATCTACTTGATTGATTTACTTGTGGGAGTTGGGATATATAGCTCGGAGAGGAGTGGTAGCTCGACCTTGCGAGGACAACTTATTTAATGGAGAAGTAAACTGATGTTTTTAAAAAGATGAATGAAACTTTTCTTAGTCTAGCTCAATGGTTGTTGTCTCCTATGGCCTTCATTTTCCCACATGCCTTGACGTCCTAGATGTGATTGATTGTGACCTTAATGGTTGTTTGCCTTTCATCCTTAGCTCCTCAGTCCTCGCCTGAGTAGTCGGCCAGGGGCCTCATCTACGGTTGTCACCTTAGCGTTAAAAAACCTATGGATCTCAACGTCCTTATTTTCTGTGCGAGGATGATGAGCGAAGGGAGAGCCCGTTAGTCGTCTACTCTGTTGTTGTCCATGGATGATTGTTGGTTTTTCTCCTTGATGTGTATTAAATGACCTTGAATTTGATTGATGGGGAAGCTCCTTTAGATCTTCATTTCTATCACGTTTAATGACAATTTTACCCTGCACTGGTCATGGCGTTTTCACTATAGATGGTAACGTTTTCCTTCCTTCCTATGTATTGGTGCACATTCATATTATAGACTGCCTCTTCTTGCTGAATGCCCAAGTTGACAATTATTAGTGACTGATGTTTACTGTAGTTTACCATGAAACTTTACGAACTAAAGGGGACTGTAATGATTGTTTATACCTGTACCTCTGCAATTTGTTTTATGAATCTTTGTATAAACATTCCTCGGCAAAGTCATATTTGTGTATTCATTGTGTTTTCTTCTGTGGAACATTTTTTATGTGATGGTTGTATAATATATTCCCCTCCAAAATGGTTTTTATGTAAAGGTTGTATTAGTAATAAATCTGCGATTGTTTTATGAAATGGCTGTATAAACACTCCTCGACAAAATCATATTTGTGTATCCATTCTATTTACTTTTGTGGAATTGTTTTTGTGTAATGGATGTATAATCCTTTCCTCTGCAAATCTTATCTACGTAATGGAGGTTGTAATATAACTCTGCGATATGGTATTTTTGTAACGAGCATATTATTTTTTCCAACTTTCTTTTCTCCTTCTAAATTTGGTTATGACAACCAATGTTTCTTAGAAGTGAACAATCATGCACCCAATAAACCAAACACACTTGAAGATAATTAGTTTCTTGTCAAAATCTTAGGCGAATCTACCATCTGCATTTCCTGACAACGAAATTTCAAATGACAAAATTAACATAATTAGTGTATTGTGTGGAATACTTGGCGTTTTCCTGGATAACATGCACATATAAGAACCTGTTTGTGTTAGCCTTAGAACTGTGGGAGACTTACGTTTTTCCTCTACAACCCGTAATTCTTTGTTGGGTCATTTCCCTGGGAAAGGAAGACCAGGTTCGACACACCTACATGCGTTTGAATTCCGTTCTTAGATAGACACAAATTTCATGGAAATCAACTTTGAATCACATGAAAATGTAGGTGCAGGGACCCAACACTTATTCGATAACTGGAGTCCGGATAGGACTGCAAAACTTCCTGGAAAACAATGTCCTTCCTCTTTTTGATTGTGGTTGATTTCAGGAAATAAAAGTTGCATGATATAACTATCAATACTTGATGCATTTAGATAAATAAACTATTTCTTCAATTCAAAATTTTGGAGCAACATTCTAATTAAAAGGATTATGTTTCTTATTTATAGAAAATAATATCTTTAGTCTTTTTGTTAATGATCTAAAACACTCCTTATTTTTATTCAAAAAATTTTGTGTGCCCATGTAATGTAAACAAGTGAAGCTCATGCCCTTGAAATTATATATATATATAAAAAAATAATATTGAATAATTATAAAACATTAATTATCACTGCCACTATAATTACTCCTAGTGCAATTATTGTCCTTACTCGCACATGTTTCGCGATGTATGTTTCTGCGCTTTGTTTAATGTTGGTAAATGCATCAATTAAATTGATATATGTTATTCTAGTCAGGCTATCGTTGAAGGCAGCTGTCATTTTGGTACCTAGAGTAAAGATAGGCGCATGTGGAGTTTATTAAGTTAATAAATACTAGGTTGTTGCTTCTGGCCTTGATGATGTAATGTGTTATTGCTATATTAAATGATTGGTTAATTGTCATGATTAGATGCCTTGTTAACGGCTTTATTATTGTATTAATGGTAGCATTCCACATCAAGATTGTTACTATTGTTATTTAGCTAATTGCCAACGATGTGTTGGACATTAAGTCATTAATAGCATGTTAATCTTAGACCTTGTAGTTGATATAGTGAATATTGTTTACATTTGGCAATTGCTAAGGTTAAAGCGTATTAATGTTAGATTATATTGGTAGTTAGTGTCTATATCATGATTTATACTTGCTAGTTGGGTTACTTTTAAGGTGAAAATTAGAATTGTTAATTGTTGACTAGTTGGGATTTAGATTGGTTAATTGATCAGTTATTAAAGCTTTGAATCTTAGATATTGACCCTTCAGCCTTGAATAATGGTTAGTTGTTGACGGAGTCATTTGGCTTGCGCTTCCCATTGAGGGTGTGGTTGTTCATTTAATTATTGTTTGTACTTGGTTTTGTCAACATTTAATTGCTTGGTCTGTCAGCGTCGGGGGATGTAGACACCTCCTTATTCCTCAGAATAGTCGCCATCCCTAAGAACTTAAATGGTAAAAATCGATGGGAACCTGGGCTTGAGTGTTGCTTATGTGTCCTGGAGGTCCTAACCATTGCAGGGTAGGAGGGGAGGGTAGTCATTTTGATTCTTCATAGGTTGAATGTCGTATGCTACTTTAGGTGCTCGATGTTCTTTTATAATTGGTCGTCATGTTGTTGTGGTGTGAGTTGCTTGTTTTGTGTTCGTCATCGTATTGCGATGTTGAGTATAATGTCACTATCACCTTCCTACACACACAAATATATATATATATTAAGGATTCTTTTACCAGTTGTACATCATAGGAGTCATTCCAGCAGATGGGGTGTCACATGTGGTATCAGAGCGGGTTCAACATGTGACTTGGGATCTCTATGTCTTTCGTTGATGTGATTGATTATACTATTGTTGATCGAGTTGACTTGTGTGCGTGCAGGTAATCATGGTTAGAGGATGTTGTGGAGGCAGACGAAGGGGTGTTAGGGGAGGAGGCACGACGCCTCCAGTGGCATCCATGCCTGAGGGGTCTAACCCCCAGGGAGATGAGCAGGTTCTCGGATAGGAGCAGATAGAAATGGGTGATGTAGTTGGAATGATGAGATGTTTTCAGCACATGTCTGAGGCACCAATAAACTGTTTGGACAGAGATGAGGCCAGGGTGCCAGCACCTGCTGAGGTTCCACCACGCACTCCGGTTAGTGCTGGTAGCATTCACTGTGAACTCGAGAAGGTCAAATTTCCCGAGTTCTTTGTTTCCTTGGATGGCGCAGCCGCAGAGGCATGGTTGGAGATTATGGTGATGTGCTTTGCACTTCGTGATTATACCTCCAACATGAAGGTCCACATGGATGTCTTTCAACTGAAGGGGAGCGCTCTTCTATGGTGGAAGATGCTCCTACCGCAATTGAACATGGTCGTCAAAGACCTGTCATGGGAACTGTTTGAGGTACAGTTCCAAGAGAGGTACCTTTCCGAGGAATTCATTAAGCGTTAGCTCAATGAGTTCAATGCCTTACAATAGGGAGGTTGTATGGTGCCCATGTACGAGGCCTATTTTATGGAGCTGCTCTGGTATGCTCTACATCTTAACACTGAGAAACTTAAGATCAACAGGTTTGTGTTCGGCCTTAATGGAAGAATATGTGAAAAGGTCAGCATTTTGATGCCTCAAACCTTGCACGATGCCATCCAGAAGGCCCTCATAGCAGAGTTGGAGCTTATCAGTGGGGGTCAGACTAGGACTCCAGCGAGACCAATAGGACATGTGTCATCTGGAGCACAACGACATCAAACACCAGCCAGACATATGCCGGGATATCATGGCTTCCAGAGGGGATCCACTTTCACTACACCTCGGTGACCGACACCTCAACAACGAACACCTTATTGGGGACCACAGCATCAACAACATCATCGATCATAGTAGTAGCGGTTTAGGCCTATTCAGCAAAACAGATCAGGATTCTAGGCCGTAGGGCCATCATCTTCTACTTCAGGTACCAAGACTACTGGGCCGAAGAAGGGGTATTGGACATGTGGAGAGCCACACTACCAGCGTGACTGCCCGGTGGAGAGGACTAGGGCATCCAGATCGGTCGAACCCACTACCATGGGAGATATGGGCAAGGCCTATCGGATTCATGCAAGGGTGAATAACCACTAGGCAAAGCATCAGTCGACTATGCTTGAGATGACAGGTACCATTGCTGACCAGACCCTTAGTATTTTGATATATCCTGGTGCTACTGAGAGTTTCATTTTTGGTGCAGCGCTAAAAAGGATTAAGGTGAAGGCAGTCGAACATGATGAGTTTAGCTTTGTAAAAATGTCTTCGGGAGCCAAACAAAAGGTTGGAGGAAGGGTTATAGGATGTATCCTTAACCTGGGAGAATGTTTCACAAGGTTCAAACTGTACGTCGGGATCTTAGGATCGTATGATGTCGTGATTGGTATGGACTGGTTGGAATCGCATGAGGCGATACTCAACTGTAAGATGAAATGGTTGAGCTTGGTCGATGACGAGGGACAGAGACCGGTGATTGTATGACAGAACCAGGGAGTTTCGCTGAGATTCATCTCTTCCTTACAACTTCGGAAGAGCATGCGCAAGGGGTGAAACCTTTATGCAATCCTTGCGTTAAACGAGAAGGGAGTAGCGGAAGGTCGAGAACACCTTCTGATGGTGAGGGATTTTGCAGATGTCTTTCCAGAGGAATTACCTGGGATGCCACTGGAGAGGGAATTGGAGTTTACCATAGACCTAAAAGCGGGGACTGAACTGATAGTAAGAACGCCTTATCAGATGTTGACTCTGGAGTTACAAGAGTTGAAAATGCAACTGAAGGAGTTGGTGGACCTGACACTGATATGTCCTAGTGTGTCACCATGGGGTGCAACTATTATTTTCATAGGAAATAAGGATGGGTCGTGGAGGCTCTACATTGACTACCATCAATTGAACATTGCAACGATCAAGAATCAGTATCTGTTGCCAAGAATTGATGATGTGTTCGATCAAATGAAGGGTGCGACGATGTTCTCCAAGATCGATTTGCGATCAGGGTGTCACCAGTTATGGATCAAGGAGGATGACGTCCCTATGACCGCCTTTAAGATGAGGTTTGGACATTACAAGTTTACAGTTTTACCATTTGGACTGACAAACTCCCCAGGGGTATTTATGAGTTTGATGAATGGGGTGTTCCGCAAGTACTTGGGAAAGTTCATCCAAGTATTCATTGAAAATATTTTGATTTACTCTCGGACGACGGAGGATCATGATGAGAACTTGCGCTTGGTACTACAGTGTCTGGGAGAGCAAAAACTGTATGGGAAGTTGTCCAAATTCTCTTTTTATCAATCGAAGATTCACTACTTAGGGCATGTCATCTTTGACGAAGGCATCGTCATGGATCCAGCCAAGGTCGAGGCTATTGGAATGGCCTACGCCGATGAATTTCCTAGAGGTGCGTAGCTTCATGGGTTTAGCAGGATACTGTCGACAGTTCGTAGAGGGGTTTTCAAAGATAGTAAATCCGATCACGAAATTGCAGAAGAAAAACAAAAATTTTGTTTGAACCGAGAAATGCGTAGAAGCATTTCGGAGGCTCAAGGAGTCATTGACAACAACACTGATACTAAATTTCCCTGACATGGATGCGAACTTCTTGGTATGCACTGACGCATCCAAGGAAGGCTTAGGTGGAGTCTTGATGCAATACGGATGAGTGATCGCTTACATTTCGATGAAACTGAGAAGGCATGAGGAGAACTACGTGACGCACGATTTAGAGTTGTTATTAATCATATATGCCTTGAAGGTTTGGAGACACTACATTGTTGGACGAAAATTTGAACTAAGAACTGACCATTGTGAACTACAACACATATTTACGCAAAGCAACCTGAACGCACGACAACGACATTGGTCGGAATTGCTTAGCGAGTACAACTTTGAGATTACTTACATAAAAGGTCCAGTGAACTGAGTGGCGGATGCATTGAGTCAGATACCACACATCTTCTCGGTGCTGCCTCTTTAGACGAGTCTACGTGAAAAGATTCTAACTTTACAGCGTGATGATGACTGGTACAAAGAGGTTGAGGGTTTTATCGGACAAAACATAATGATGGTACCACAATTTGAGGGATTTTCATTTGATAGTGATGGTTTATTGAGGTTTAAAAGTCAGATCTACGTACCGCCAAACGACGAGTTGAGGATGTTGATCCTAAGTGAGGCTTATAGAGCAGTATACATGGCTCACCCGGGAGTCACGAAGATGAGGGCAGACCTTAAACCCTTATTCTTATGGAAGGGAATGAACCCAAACATAGTCAATTATGTGGCCAGATGTTTAGAATGTCAGCAGGTAAAGGCTAAACATAGACACCCAGTAGGATTACTACAACCACATGCTATTCCAGAATCGAAATGGGATGTTATTTCGATGGATTTTATTGTTGGATTGCCACTGACGGCAAGGAGACATGACTCAATTTTCGTAGTAGTAGACACTCTGATGAAGAGTGCTCACTTTATTCATGTGTGTATGATGTATCAGGCACCTGACATAGTTAGAGTTTTCATCAGTGGGATCGTGAGGCTACATGGCGTGCGTAAGAGGATTATATCCGACTGAGGATCAGTGTTTACTGGATGATTTTGGATGAGTTTCCAAGAGGCCTTGGGAACCCAAGTTAAATTTAGTACTACGTATCACCCAGAGACTTACGGGAAGACCGAACGAACGAACCAAAACTTGGAGGAAATGTTGCGCATGTATGTGATGGACCAATAAAAGCGTTGGGAAAAATTCTTGCCACTAGTAGAATTCGCTTACAACAAGAGTTACCAGAGAACCATTAAGATGGGGCCTTTAGAGTTTCTTTATGGGCGACCGTGTCAGATGCCTTTGAGTTGGGATCGGCTTGAGGATAGGGTCCTGGTGGGACTAGAAGCAATCCAAGAAATGGAAGAGAAAATGAAAACAATAAGACAAAGGATTAAAGAGGCGTAGGATCGATAGAAGAGTTATGTCGATGTGCATCGTGTCGACCGTAGTTACGAGGTCGGTGATCGAGTCTTCTTGCAAGTTAAACTACATAAGAGTTCGATCAAGTTTGAAAAGGGAGATAAACTCTCTCCTAGGTTCATGCGACCTTTTGAGATTGTGGAGAGAAAGGGTCCCGTGGCCTATCGACTAGCCTTGCCTGATTCTTTGAGGCGTATGCACGATGTTTTTCATGTATCTGTTTTGAGACATTATATTAGTGATCCTACACATGTTATTGACATGATTTCCTTGCAGGTATCGGACGAGGGAGAGCTCACGGCTGAGCCGGTCCGCATCTTGGATCATCACGTTCAACAACTATGATGTTGAACGGTAGATCAGGTCAAGGTCGAGTGGGACAATTATAGTCCACACTTGGCAACCTGGGAGGACGCATATGATATGCACCAACAGTTTCCATTTTTGTTTGATAGATAGACATATGACATTATGATACACTTTATTTCGGCATATATACTATGAAACTTCGGGACGAAGTTTAGACCAAGAGTGGGTGTATGTAACATCCCGCTCTAGTGCACTAAGAAAACTTATTATTTGAGGACACTTGCTCACAAGTGATCCACATTATTATGTTATTAAAACCTTTGATTTTGATTATGGGGCGTTATGGGATGAGGACATGCTGTTTTTTTGCCTCAACATAGATAGGTGTTATTGACTCGGTTTTACTGAGTGTTCAAGATTATGGACCAGAGGATGCTGAGGCATCGATGGAACCCCCTGGACTCCGGGTCGAGTCAGGGAGTGTACCATTGGGGTTTGATTGTTTCACTGTGATTTTAGTGCTTCTGATTAGAGGATATGATATGGATATGTTCTGACATGATTTGTTGATGATGCAGGCTGACGATAGCTTGCTGACCAGAATCACATGTGGAGTAAAGGGGTCATGCACGACTACCAGAGATGTTGGGGGAGAGGTGTGGACAATAAAAGTGCCACAAACTACTACCACTCTAGCCGTGGATCGAACTATAGGTTAATGATTACCTAGTTCGAGAGGACCCACGATGCCGTGAGGGCAGACTGCGACAGTCACTCACGATGATTCTAAGGGGTGTGCAATAAAGTGGGGGCCTTATTCCTTAGAATCCCTTTGTTTCCCACGAGTTCACCTAGCGGAGTTTTGAATCTAAGGGTTATTGATGTCTACCAAGTCAGTCAAGAGGCGAGTGGCACCCTTGGAGCACGTAGTGCGTCTTGAAGGGCACGTCGTGCAAAGGGAAAGATGAGGTGAGTGGCACCCTTGGAGCAACAGGTGCGTCTTGAAGGGCACATCACGTTGTTGATGATAGAAGAATGAACCTAAATGGCCTTCGGATGAATCACAAGTTAAGTATTTTTAAAACAACTTCCCTAATTAAATGTCGCCCAGTACAAAATTTAAGTTCTAAGTCTAAATTACGCTAGGGGTAAAATTTTGTCTACCTTTAAAAAATAAAATAAATAAATAAATAAAATAATAATAAATAAAATAAAAACAAGTTAGATAATAATTATGAACTTCGTTAAATCTTCTAACATGGAGGGAGTAATAAATTTAATTTATTCATTAAAAAAAATAAAAATAAAAATCTGTTGATATAAAATGTAAAAAGGGGAATTAATTGTTTTACCTTTTTGATAATTTAAAAAAAATACTAGATAAATGATAAAAGGGAAAAGGGGTTAAATTCCACACATGCCTTTTTGAGTTCTAATTAAAAAGGAGAAAGAGGGAAAATAAAAAAAATTAGGAAATTAGGGAAAAAAGGTAACATAAAAAGGGAAAAAGGGGAACTTAAGGGAAAAAGCGGAAAGTCGACTTAGTAAAGAATCTACCATTTAAGGGCTTTCTAATTTTAAACTGAATTAACAAATTCATAATAGGGAAAGCCTTGAAAACCTGTAAGGGAATTTGGGGACACCTAGTAGTGATTCTAGGAGTAACTCTAGGTGGGTGAGGGAAATAAGATAATTAATTAATTAAATAAATTAAATAATGGAGGAATGTAGGGGATGGGTGACACTTGTACGGAGAAGAATTTTAGGAATTTATTTTTAAAACTTTATTTAAATGAGATTTTAGGAAAGAAAGGAAGATCGAAACTCTATATAATGAAGGAAGGAGAAGGATGAAGGAGGATCTTCTGTTTGCGTATCGTTACATTGCAAAAATATCTACTTGACTGATTTACTTGTGGGAGTTGGGATACCCAGCTCGGAGAGGAGTGGTAGCTCGGCCTTGCGAGGCGAGCTGGGAGCTAGTAAAAATCTCTGGATAGTGTGTGTGGCCCCTTTGCAGCTTGGGGGGCTAAGGGAGAAGAAGAGTACCCCTAGCATTGGCTGGGAGGTACCGGTGAAGTCTCACTGACCGACAAGCGGGAATTGCACAGAGCCCGCGAACGTCACTCAGAGTGGGCAATCAGGCAACAGTACGCTCCTTTCATTTTGTATGGTAGAATATGTTAGGACTTATGCTTGGTTCTGCTTATTTAATGGAGAAGTAAAATGATGTTTTTAAAACAATGAATGCAAATTTTCTTAGTCTAGCTCAATGGTTGTTGTCTCCTATGGCGTTCGTTTTCCCACATGTCTTGACTACCTGGATATAATTGATTGTGACCTTAATGGTTGTTTTCCTTTCATCCTTAGCTCCTCAATCCTCACCTGAGAAGTTGGCCAGGAGCCTGATCTACGGTCATCACCTTAGTGTTAAAAGACCTATGGATCTCAACACCCTTCTTTTCTGTGCGAGGATGATGAGTGAAGGGAGAAACTATTAGCCATCTACTCTGTTGTTGTCCATGGTTGATTGTTGGTTTTGCTCCTTGATGTGTATTAAATGACCTTGAATTTGATTGATGGCGAAGCTCCTTTAGCTCTGCATTTCTATCGCGTTTAACGACAATTTTACCCTGCACTAGTCATGGCATTTTCACTGTAGATGGTAACGTTTTCCTTCCTTCCTACATATTGGTGGATGTTCATATTCTAGACTACATATTCCTGCTAAATGCCCAAGTTGACAATTATTAGTGACTGATGTTTACTGTAGTTTACCACGAAACATTACTAACTAAAGGGGACTGTAATGGTTGTTTATACCTGTACCTCTGCAATTTGTTTTATGAATGGTTGTATAAACATTCCTTGGCAAAGTCGTATTTGTGTATTCATTGTATTTTCTTATGTGGAACTGTTTTTATGTGATGGTTGTATAATCTCTTCCTTTGCAAAATGGTTTTTATGTAAAGGCTGTATTAATAATAACTTTGTGATTGTTTTATGAAATGGCTATATAAACACTCGGCAAAATCATATTTTTGTATCCATTGTATTTACTTCTGCAGAATTGTTTTTGTGTAATGGATGTATAATCCTTTCTCTGCAAATCGTATCTACGTAATGGCGGTTGTAATATAACTCTACGATATGGTATTTTTGTAACGACCGTATTATTTTTCCCAACTTTGTTTTCTCCTTCTGAATTTGGTTATGAAAACCTGTGTTTCTTAGAAGTGAACAATCATGCACCCAGTAGACAAAACACACTTGAAGATAATTAGTTTATTGTTGAAATCTTAGGGGAATCTACCATCTGCATTTCCTGACAACGAAATTTCAAATGACACAATTAACATAACTAGTGTACTGTCTAGAATCCTTGGCATTTTCCTAGATAACATGAACATATCTGAACCCATTTGTGTTAGCCTTAGAACTGTGGAAGACTTACGTTTTTCCTCTACAACCTGTAATTCTTTGTTGGGTCATTTCCCCCTGGGTAAGGAAGACGTGGTTCGACGCACCTACATGCGTTCGAATTTTGTTTTGAGATAGACACAAATTTCATGGAAATCAACTTCAATTCGCATGACAATGTAGGTGCAGGGACCCAACACTTATTCAATAACTGGAGTCCCGATAGGACTGCAAAACTTCCTGGAAAATGATGTCCTTCCTCTTTTTGATTTTGGTTGATTTCAATAAATAGTAGTTTCACGATATAACTATCAATACTTGATGCATTTAGATAAATAAACTATTCCTTCAATTCAAAATTTTGGACCAACATTCTAATTAAAAGGATTCTATTTCTTATTTATAGAAAATAATATCTTTAGTCTTTTTGTTAATGATCTAAAACACTCCTTATTTTTATTCAAAACAAAATTGTGTGCCCATGTAATGTAAACAGGTGAAGCCCATTCCCTTGAAATTATATATAAAATATATATATACAAAATAATTATTAAACATTAATTATCACTGCCACTATAATTACTCCCAATGCAATTATTGTCCTTACTCACACATTTGTCGTGATGTATGTTTTCGCGCCTTGTTTAATGTTGGTAAATGCATCAATTAAATTGATATATGTTATTCTAGTCAGACTATCGTTGAAGGCAGCTATCATTTTGGTACCTAGAATAAAGATAGACGCATTTGGAGTTTATTAAGTTAATAAATGCTTAGTTGTTGCTTCTGTCCTTGATGATGTAATGTATTATTGCTATATTAAATGATTGGTTAATTGTCATGATTAGATTCCTTGTTAGCCGCTTTATTATTGTATTAATGGTATCATTCCACATCAAGATTGTTACTATTGTTATTTAGTTAATGGCCAACAATGTGTGGACGTTAAGTCATTAATAACATGTTAATCTTAGACCTTGTAGTTGATATAGTGAATATTGTTTACATTTGGAAATTGCTAAGGTTAAAGTGTATTGATGTTAGATTATATTGGTAGTTAGTGTCTATATCATGATTTATACTTGCTAGTTGGGTTGCTTTTAAGGTCAAAATTAGAATTGCTAATTGTTGACTAGTTGGGATTTAGACTGGTTAACTGATCAGTTATTAAAGCTTTGAATCTTAGATATTGACCCTTCAGCCTTGAATAATGGTTGGTTGTTGACGGATTCGTTTGGCTTGCGCTTCCCATTGAGGGTGTGGTTTTTCATTTAATTATTGTTTGTACTTGGTTTTGTAAACATTTAATTGCTTGGTCTACCTGTGTCGGGGGATGTAGACACCTCCTTGTTCCTCAGAACAGTCACCAGCCCTGAGATCTTAAATGGTAAAAATTGATGGGAACCTGGGCTTGAGTGTTGCTTATGTGTCCTAGAGGTCCTAACCATTGTAGGGTAGGATGGGAGGGTAGTCATTCTTATTCTTCGTCAGTTGAATGTTGTACGCTACTTCAGGTGCTTTATGTGATTTTATAATTGGTCTTCATGTTGTTTTGGTGTGAGTTTCTTGCATTGTGTTCGTCATCATGTTGCGATGTTGAGTATAATGTCATTATCACCTTCCTACACACACACACACAAAAAAAAAAATTTGAAAAATTAAGGATGATTTTACCGGTTGTACATCGTAGGAGTCATTCTAACAGATGGGGTGTCACATATTTCTCCAATGTTTTGTAAAACTTGGTATCCCCATTCATGGAGAAACCAAGATCAAGAACTATGTCTCCTACATGTTTTTCCACTTCCTCATCTTCCCAATAGGCCCTGATGATATTTGCATAATCTTCCATAGGTTTCATGGCATCTTTCACCTATGAAGAGATGAAATTTTCATAGTACTCAGCTATTTTCTCCTTTGTAAGGGATGGCCAAGTATTGCGAGTAGGAGTTGAACAACCACAAAAATGCCAAGGATCCATGGAAACCATTATAAGAGAAATAAGACACTCACAAGTAGGTACCGAAGCATTCCTAGAGACAAAATATGAATCTGACAAAAAACAAAGAAATCACTAGAGACAAAGGTCTTAATAAACCAGATATGGATCACAGGCCATGCTAGGAATCATAATTGTCTTCATGAAAAGAGAATAAATGCACACACATATCCAAAAAAAACTTATACTTAACTCAATATTTGAAAGGTATGAGCTCATCCCACCTATACCTTCCATTTTACACCCTGCTTTCAATGGATTTTCCTTGAGTTGAACATAATTACTCGTGCATGGTGGTTTCATGCTTGAAGTGATAGGGGAATCCTCCACACCACCCATGCCACCCACCACATCATGATTGTATTGACTAGATAAAACCCAATCTAGGGACACTTATTGGGAATTATTTAATAAATAGGACCTTTTTACATTGATTAACTACCATATAAATATATAATGGACCTTATTAAAATAATATGGAATTGTACATTAATTACTAAATCCCAAGTAACACAAAGTAGGGAGGTTAGAGTAGGGACCTAACATGCCCTCCCCCTTCAAGAGAAATGATTTAATCAAGGATACAGGTGTGGAAATTACATTAATGTTGTTATCAATTCCTAAGTGGCATCATTTGACTATGCACCCTTCCATTGGATTAGGGCCTCCCAAATTGTGTAGTGTCCCAATCAACATTCTCTTATGATCAATACTACCTCTAGTTGTAATAAAATGGAACCCACTTATTCAAGCTCTTTAAGGATAGTGTAAACTAAACAATTTTACTTGACAACCTTCTTCAAATATTAAACATGAAAGGTTAAGTGAATCTTAGAGTATGATAGAAGAGCCAATTGATAGGAAACTCGTCTAAAGCACTGGAGTATTTGACAAGGTCCTTAGAATTTTTTTGCTAGATTCTAGGATTCCTTATCTTTGAGACACGATTTCTTATATTGTTGTAAATGAAGAAACATATAATATACATAAATACATAAAATATAAAATATAAATAAACAATAACAATAACTAATAATTAATATGTAATAAAGAGACACATCCTACTCTTGGTGAAAGGGAACCCTGGTGTGGGTATATATATGGCCTTCATTTGTAATAATCATATATCATATTCATATTCTCTATCATTTATTTAAATTATTGTTTACCCACATGGATTTCCTTATAATGTTCCAAATATTTTGGATGTATGTGATCAGATTGGTTCATTACATTTGGTATCAGAGAAAGTTTGATCATGGCCTTTGGCCACACTCCTTTCTGACTTTGTCTAATCTGTCGTTTGACCAACCCACACTTTTTAGAGTTTCTCTAGTTCCCTTAGTCCTTGATCACATCAAGCTCCTATCCATTCAAGTTTCTATTGTTGCAAGCTAAAAAAAATAATAATTTTGGAAAAAAAAAAAAAAAAACTTTTATATGAGAATAGTTTCTACTACAAAATAATAAAATCAGACATCAAGAATAAGAAAAAGAGTGCACACAGTCCATACAGTTTTAAGAGAAGATAAAAACAATATTCACAATTTTAGTAGTCAATTCCCCATCTATATAGTCATTGAATTAATTGCAGAGTTGTGCCCAACCATACATCAGAAAAATTTAATTAAATGGTCATATATATACCCACACATGGGTGCTCTTTCACTAAGAGACATTTCCTTTCATTAGGATGTGTCTCTTCTTTACCTATTAATTATTAATTATTAGTTGTTGTTATTATTT
>SNQJ01S0065283.1:69331-102394 GCA_010110895.2 Picea sitchensis | reverse complement strand
AGTGCAATGAGTTCCCGAATACGCTCTTTGAAGTAGCGATTATCTTTCTGTGTTAACCCATTAAAATATTTTTCCTTCTCAATTTCAAACTGTAATTTTTGATTGCTCGCTTTATAATGTCCTAGTTCTCCTTCCAATATTCGATATTGTATTTCTGAATTATCTTGATATCCTTCCATAATAAATGATTTTTTTAAATGTTTCTTCAATCCTTTTAGAAAAATTCCTTGTAAATCTTTATTCCGAAATAGTCCTCCTTTTTTCGAAATAAACTTTTTTATAAAATTTCTTCTAATATATATATATATGCTTTTATATTTTATATAAATATATATTTTTTTTAAACTTTAATATTTTGAATTTTCTTTTCCTTTAGATTTTATTTTTTTATTTATTTTTATTAATCTTAATGAAAAAGGTAATATATTTTTTTTTTAAAGAATTACCTTTCACCTCAATATTAAAAGACACCATTTAACGTACGGACACGACTATATGGAGGGCCACGGATTTTTTTTTTTTATGTATGTATGGACGAGACAAAATAACTAATAAAAAAAGTGGGTGTACGGACTGGTAGTCATGCCGGGGTGTGACTGTGATAGTCACGGGATTGGGCAAGGGGTGTGGGGGTGGTGTGTCGGGATTGGGCAGGGAGTGTGGGGATGGTGTGTCGGGGTGGAAGTCCAGTCATGGAAATTGGCGAAGGGGTGGACGGGAAGGTGTGGGGTTGTGGTGTGCGGGAGTCCGCGAAAGTGGGGGGGTCGATAATTGTTATAGGGAGTGTGGTTGGGAGGGCTGCGAGTAGGAGGCTGCGGGAGAGGGAATGGTTATAGGAGTGGGTTTGTAAGGGTGACGGAAATGTGTGGAGGGGCGTGGAAGGGAAGGGGTCGGGGATTACGTTGACTTATTGTTAATACGATGTATGGCTTTTAAATTAAAAATTGGAGCACAATTCTTAACTAACCATCACGATCTTTCACTAGAACAATCTTGGACTTGGTTAACCGAAATGGAGGCGACCCGACTCAAATGGCGACTTAACCCTTTTACTTTCCCGTCCGTGCACAATGCAGGTCTGTCCAGGCTTGTACTTTTGCCAGCTGGACCTCAAAATTTGTCTTTTTGCGAGCTGGCTAGACGCGTTAAAGATCCCTTCCGGACCGAGATAGTAGCAGGAAGAATATTTCAATTTAAATCTGTCGTTTATTATAATTTACTTTCAGCAGTTGAGTGATAGAACTTGAGGGGTTGCGACTCATGGATAACGGTTGTATCAAAGGTCACTACCCCAACTTCCGCGACAGTCACAAATGCACGCCCCTCGATTTCAATATTGTGGCAGATGTATATTACTGTCATTTAATAACCTTGACAAATGTGAACCAGATTGCTAGAATGAGGAGGAGGCTGGCTGTTTTTTCTTTTTCTTTTTTAACAACGATTTGACAGTTCGATGTACCTTTCCTTGGACTGCGTGATGTATATTAAATTTTGCACGAAAACACTATACAAAGATGCTTCTACTGTTGGTCCACATCAACCATCCAGAAAAGCGAACTCGTTCCTTTGTGATGGTTGTAATCACTCTTCTTTACTATGCAACGAACTTTCTCTATGTAATGAATTTTAATGACCTTATGTTCTTGACCCAAAATAAGTTGTAGCTCTATCTTGGCGTGTATCTTAATCTAAAGATTGTTCTCTGATTATTTTTTTTTATTTTTTTATTTCTAGTTCTTTTCGAACTTACAGCAAACTGATGGGAGAGAGGGGGAGAGGGGGGCTGCGGGAGAGGTTACGAGGTTGGGTCTATGGGGGTGTGTGTTATTAACGTCTTTTTTCTTCTTTTTTTTATTCCTGATGGTCAAAGGCCTGATTGGTGGTCAAAGACTAATTTTCTCAGAGAAACTCTGAAACGATAGGGTTGGCTAAAAACCGGATCAAACAAGGTCTGATAAAAAGACTGGCCAAAGGCCGGGATCAGAAAAACGAAGCTCTGATACCAAATGAGACGAACAAAGTTCATCACGCACAAATAATCCAAAATATCTGGAATATAGTAATCAAATCCATATGGACAAATATATATGTAATAAGAATGAATAGTAAGATAAGATATAAGATATAATGATATTACAATTGAGAATGAGGGCTCGTTTATATACCCACGCAAGGGTGCCCTTTACCAATAGTCATGTCCTTTGAGACATGACCTTTCATTATTAATAATTATTATTTATTAATTATTATGTTATGAATATCTATGGTATATGTATATTTATGTTCATAACATTATATCTTTGTGGGATTCATTTATTTCACTGTTAAAGTAAGTATTTGCATCTTTTAGTTAATCATATTAAAGATTTACTTAGGCTCAACCATTGTATATTTATGGGATACCCCCCTTGGCCTCTTGAGAGTTGGCCAAAGGTGAAGAGGAGTTTGTATTGAGGTGACAATGATACAACTCCCATCCATTACCCCAAGGTTGCATCCATGGATTGGGCTTTTCCAATTAGATGCTAGTTTACGTGGTAACACGCTAAATTAAAGGTTAAAAAGGTTATTCAAATAAAATCATTCTCATTGTTATTAGCCGAGATGAAAGTGACAATTACATTAATGTCGAGTTGGGAAATCAATTACAAATTCTAGAGCTCAACATAATCGAAAAGCAAGTTTTTGGTGAAAAACAATATGAAATAAAGAATCTACAATTGTCAATGGGAAGTTATGTTTGCAAATCCTAATTTGATGTAACATCTATGGGCGAAAACATGTAAAATTATTTTGATACTTACAAGCTTAAGAACATATCTCACCTCCTAATGCATTCCCCGATGTATTTTGGATCCAAAACACCTTTTGAAGGATAAATAGGATAAGTCTCCTCTTTTCCACGTACTTCTGACCTTATAACATCTGCCTCCTCTTTCAGCACATCAAAGTTATATTCCCGAATTTCAAAATGATCATCTTCTTCTAACGCCCTGACCTGACTGCCAAAATGTTAAATGATTAGTATGAACAAACTATCAATGTCTTCATAATGCAGAATCTTATTCTCACCTCCAACAATTTCTTCTTAAACCAGCAGCAGAAGATTTAATTTGTTAAAACAATCCCATCGGAAGCCCAAGTAATCATGGTTTCTCTTAGTGAATAACTATGACCTCCATCTTAATTTTATCTATGTAAAAGAATAATTAACCTTTACTCTTGAATCCCATTGACCTACTTATTGTGGTCATATTTTCAACATTAATAGATTTATCTTATCTTATGATTTATCTACAATCTAGTTATAAAGTAAGTTATTTCAACTATGCATCCACAATAACAATTGCAACAAGAGGAGGCCCCATTATACTATAGGATGTCATAGAGAAAAAGAACAATCTAAATAGCCATTCAAATTTCAAAAACAAAAGAAACACATCTTAAACAAAAAAAGGCATATAATTTACAGGGAAAAACGAGGACATGAAAAAATCTTGATACAACATAATAATGAAAAATGAAGTGAATCACCATAAGTTGCATGACCACTTAAATACAAGGTCTGATCAAAAAAGAAATTTATTGATAGAAATATAGAAAACGCTAACAGTAGGAAAATGAACTACAGGAATCTGAAAGAACGAAAGATGATGTAGTGTCTAACTTTGCTAAAAGAGTTGATCTCAACAAAAATCTGTAGCTTAAATTTCCCATTTTTGCATTTTCTATGTTTTTCTATAAATTTCAAGAAAATTACATGTACTTTCCACGAAATATAATGTGCAGGCAAATCTGTATCCATCCCTTTAGCCAGAAATGGGACGCCAACGATCCTACTAAAGAGTGCTAAATGCTTTATTATTTGTCTGAAATAAAGATTATTACATAATGTGAAGTTATTAATGATGGATTAGCTGGGCAGATGATAGCTAGCAACTAACTGACCATCTTATCAATATACAGAATGATTGTAAAGCCATCAACCTTGAGTGCATGAACGTAATGAAACAAATGGTTCATTAACCAATGTATCCATTGAAAAGAGTGCATAGCGTCATAAATAAATTGTCGCAAGACTAAATATAAAATAACAATTTAAGAATCAGCGTAGATCCCTCTTAAATCTAGATCTATTAATCACCGAGGGGAATCAAAAAGAAATTGAGTTGCAAATCTCTCCGTGCTTAAAATAATGTGACTTACATGCACACTGTAGTGAACCAATCCGGTTCAGAGTACACACATCCAAAATATTTGGAACATTATAAAGAAATCATTATGGATAAATAATAATAGAATAAAGAATGTATGAATATGATATGATAGATGATTACAATTGAGAATGAGGGCCTGTTGACGGTTAACCCCTAGATTTTCACCTTGGAAAAATCTTGAGGGTTAAGAGCCAGCATGCACTATTTTGGCTGGCATTCTAAGATTCTCCAAAAGTTTAGCACTTGTGTTGAGCAAGAGGTTGGTTCCCATCAGAGGCAGGTATGTGATAGGTACGGGTTTATTTTGTTTAGAGTTAGAGTTAGCTTGGTTTCCCATGCATTTGAGAGAGATGTCTACATACAACAGGTGTTGCTACTTTTTAGGAGACACGGTTTGAGTGGGTCTCTCGACAGTTTGGAGCAGTTTTGAGCACATAGGGATGGTCCTTGCATGATTCTAGGCCCGATGGCACTTTTCCAGGCAACATGCAAGAACTTTCTATTTTTAGCAGTTTGAGCTCCAAGGCCTAGATCAGACTTTGAGCACATATTATTGATCCTTGAGACATTTTGAGTCTTTTGGACCTTTTCTGAATGATTTGGCACAGATTTCTATTTTTAGCAGGTTGAACACTAGGGCTCGCATGTCGATTCTGATTGCAGATTCAGATTCCTTGCAGAAAATCGAATCCAGTGAGTATAATATCATGGACATGCGAGGACTTTCAATTTTTAGCAATGTATTTTTAGCAGTAGACACATGATGGTGGTCTCCTAATCATTCTGAGCATTTGTGGAGAGTTTGGGACAATTTCGACAAGTTTCAAATTTTTGGGACTAGATGGCTATTTTTGGAAATTTATTTTTTCACAGCCATTGTCATCTCCAACAGTGACAAGCGGCAAGCTCAGATTTCGACATGTGGTAGAGCATCAGGGTGATGTGGCATCTACACAACATCATGGACCAAGGACACATTTTCCAAGGATTATGCATTAAATGAGAATTAATCAATGTTTCCAGAGCGCGGAGTGAAGCGGGGGTGTTTTTAGGAAGCGGAGCGTCAAGAGCGTCATTTTCAAAAAATCCTCGAGAGCAAAGCGTCCCGGAAGTGTCTATTATATATATATATATATATATATATCGCGTTTATATTAAAAAAACATGCAGAAAGACAAATTAGCTACAGAATGTATGAAAACATGCATATTTGTACATTGTAACATTAAAATGGCATCCATAGTAGTAAGTAGTAGTACATCAATGATTAATCATTCGAGCATCAACCATCTAGAATCTAGCAATTACAAACTTACAAACCAACATACAAATTTTTAAGCCATATAATAGAAAGTAGACCATTAAGTTACGGAATGAAATCAGTCATCTAGCAACTGTCAACAATAACATGAGTCATGACCAAATAGTTATGATTACAAAATAGGCCATCTGCACTGAATTATGAAGATCGAAAGGTCCAAAACAATAAAGTTTAAACTGTGCTAGACTCTAGAGTCTAGTTGCTAAATGCTATGACTCTATCATCTATAGACTGACATGTAAAGTAATGAAGCGCCCCATGGAGCTTCTTGTCACTAAACCATTTTGTAACTCTCCAAGTCACATTTTTTTGCAACATCTTTGAAGTACAGGATTGGTTTCTTGGGTTAATTGTGCTAATCAATTTAAGGTAATTCGCACTTCCACTCTAATCTATAATGACTTAGCTTAATTGACTTTAGGGTTTCCCCCTAGGCTAGGGTAGTTTCCTAAGTCCTTAGTCTGAAGTCATAGAAACAGAGCCAATGTAAGATTCATAGAGAGCAACTCTATAACATACCATGAGAGCAATTCTATAACAGCATTTAGTACAGATTTTTAGCACAGTCCACAGTGTTTGATTACCAGATTTAAGTCATGGAATCAAAGCCAAGGTAAAGTTCCACAAATGTTGTTAAAGAAATAGAAGAATAGAGCAATAGGCCAGCAAGATTCATTAGAAAGCGCCCATTTTGCACCCTGGAGTGAGCTTCTGAAATCCGGAAATGGGCTTCCGGAGAAGCTTCCATGGAGGATTCGCTCGAAGCGAGGTTCCGAGGGTGGAGCCGGGGGAGGGGAGAGAGCTTCCGGTAACACTGGAATTAATTAAGCTAAAGAGGTGGCGCATGGGTGAGGTGGCATTTTCTAGAGAAAGTTTAGCCACTCGGCTAAATTTTCTCACTCTATTCCTCTCACTTTCCATATTCTCACTTTCCATGCAATTAGTTTCTAAAAATTCTCCCTAATTGCTTTTAAACGCAAAATTCCTAAATTTTAGGAAATCCCTAAAAAATAGGGAGAATTTCCCTTTAACTCATAACTCCCTCATCCCTTGGCCAAATTTAGCAATCTAACATGCGTTGGAAAGCTAAAATTATCCTCCATAAACTCTCACTCATAACTCACCCATGCGCATTACTCACTCACACATATTCCCTCATGCACATTAATTCCTAAATTTCTCGCTCACACTTATTCTCTCATGCACATTAACTCTTATTTTATTCACACTTCTCTCCTGTATATTGGATGGTCTTCATTGTTTATTGGTCGGATTTTTACCTTCTTTTGTGGTCAATTGATTAACATTAATATAATTATCTTATCTAATCTTAGTTTACTACTTTTAATTATGTTGGCTACTTAGTTAGCTCTCCTCCTTTTAGTAGAGTAGTAATAGGAGCTGCTTTCATATTCCCACTATGTATTTACGCTTGTTTTACTTTTGAGTCCCATTCACCAACTTCATGGTCATTACTTGAACATTAATAAAACTAGATTATCTAATCTTATTCTCCAAGTCAAATATTCATATAAAACTAGAAATCAGGGTATGTACTCAACACTCCTTTCAGAATTTATTTTAATCCACCCAACTATCTTTTTATTGACTTTAAAATCATAGAAGAACCCGCATATGCAAGCTTGCAATAACTACAATAAAGGATGCTTGGGAAATCTAGAAACAAGGTGATAAAAACCTGAAACTCGGCCAGATCGTAAACAGGGTTGCAAAAAACATAAAGCTAAGTTTTTAATTGCTGTCATTAACTCAAAAATTCAAAATTTGAGAACAAGACTACCATAGAATGCTCAAACACCAAAGTGGAAAAAACTAATAAAATTTATGAAATGGTCTCACAAATCATCATAAGCACCTAATAACAATTCTAGAAAGTGACTAGAATTTTGAACTACAAGACTGAGATTTTCCAACATCATTAATTACGATTTTCTAATGCCTTACCAGAAAGAACTAACACAGGGACTTGCTACCCACCTTACCACTCACTGATACTAGATCACCTTCATTATACTTGGACCGCAATTTATCAAGAATCCAAGTATTTGTGAACCGTACTCCACGGAAATATCTCTTCAAATGAATATAAATAGTCCTTTTTCCCTTATCCTTATAATCTTGATCACTTCTAGTACAATATTCATCAGTTCTAGGGATTTGACATCCAATAATGACTTCGACAATTCCACCGCTAAACCCTGCCCTTCGGCCTCTGCAAAAATTATGCACCACATCTTTAATCAAAAAATATAAACAACATTCAGACTTCTTTCTAAAATAAAACATCCACTGTCAAAACAACTGGAGACATGAAAGATTCTTGGTAGATAACAGAAAGCAAAAAAAGGTTACTTGGTTTTGGATGCATAAAACAGTTAGAAGATGAGACTTGATGAGAACACTAGTCTTTGCTTCTTCAATGTATTATGTTATTCTGTTTTGTTTTGTAAAATGCTTTCCATGGGAATGAAAGCCAACAGATACAAAACTTGCCTTGGGCTATGTTTATATTTTCCTGGAAGATCAAGGTCTTATCTATGTTTTTCCATTGATTCCATTCAGGTCTAAATAAAATTTTAATACCCAACATCATATATTCCCTCTACTGAAGATGCAAAATTTGAATACCCAGCATCATATACTTGTTGATGTTTCTGGTAGCTGCGGGAGGTATTCACCTCTAGGACAACCCTTCATATAGAAGAAGATGCCAAGACGTCAAAGGAAAACCACTGAAAGAACTAAAGAAGTCCCAGAATATTTATATTGCTCCAGAAGTCAAGTCAGCCTACCAGAAAAGATAAAGTAAAATATATTTTCCAGAAAGGACAAGTCGGCCCCACTGGAAAAAGTTCACTGGTCAGTTTAGTATAAATAAGGAAGGCGCCCTTCTCATTTAATACACACTCTCCACTCTGAAATTGCAGCACACGTCTAAGTGTGAGAGCTGCAGCTGCTAGAGGGAGGCGCATGTCTGGTTGGTGTCTATCTCTCAGTGATAGTAGTGCACTAGAGGTGGACTAGTGCTGAGTTATGGCGGGACTCTTTCTTACTGGTTTTGCTCTAGTGAATAGAGCTTGGTTATTCTGTCTTTGGCATGGATCTTCTCTATAAGAAGGTGCTGGGTTTTCTCCCCTTGTGTAGAAGGGTTTCCCAGGTAAACTACTATGCTCTGCTTGGGGGTGGCACTTGAGGATGCCTATGGTTGGGTGGCAATGAAAGAACATTGCCTATGGAAAAACGAGCAGTCCCATAATTCTGCTTTGCAATTTGTGCTTGGTTAATCTTCTTGAGATCCGTGTTATTTACTACAGTTAGTCTAGTATTCAGAAATTCAACAATATTGATACCAGGAAAAGTGGATTCCATAAAAATGATTTTGAACGAAGGGAAACAAAAGCGATGGCCCTATAATAAATCTTAAACATTAATTCTACAAATCTGTACTTAACATAATGATGTAATTCTATCATATTCATGTGTAAGAAGAAATATTAAGAAACTCAAAACATTGGGAATATTAAAAAGGTATCTACAAAAAAGACAAGCAGATGCAACCCCACAGAGGCATCTTAGAGCAACATCCATGCTGTACAGTGTACACAGATAAAACCTCCATATGATGCATTCCTGCTCTCCTTTGACAACCTCGCTAAGTAAAAGCAAGGGAACTGAAACATAATCAGATGGGACAAGGAAACCAAAAGTATTCTCTACCTTGTTTCCAAATTCTACAAAAAATTGCTTTATACAGGAAATCGGACATGTTATGAGCAATGTTCCACCAAGAATCTGATATGTCAGGATACAGGTATGCAGGGATGCATGCCCAGTATGTCTGAAGAGGCGCCCAAAGTTCACAGGATGGCAAGGTACGTCAGGGGTATACCCTAACACAGGGGACCCTGCACCAAATATAAAAATATATACTAAATAGAAATATTAAAATATTAAAAAGTATCAGTGATTTTTAATCAATTGTTAAAAGATTATTAACAAAGAATGAATCACAAACAAGTTTCAATTTGAAAAACACCCTCAAATTATCATCATTTATGAAAGCAACAACATCCGATGAGCTTGAGAAATGGCCTTTCAAACAATTTCCCGGTGGATTTAGTGTGAAATCAGCAAAAAATCAATGGTGTTATATGTTTCTAGCCACCATTGAGATATTCTCAAAAATCTGTTACTGTCACAAATATTTACCAAACAGAAAGCTAAAAATCAAACTTAGGATGTGTCTCCAATGTGTCAATATTGAATCCAGTGAAAAAGTGTCCAAAATCCGCTGTTGTTCTGAGTTTCCAACCACCAAGTTTCTAGCCACTATTAAGCACCAACAAGCAATCTTCAAAATGATGTTTCCTTTCAAAGTTTCTTCTAGGCTTTATGCTGTCCAAAAACACTGGTCGGACTCACTATTATGAGGGGAGAAAAAAAAAAAAATAACACATGTAATTATTTCTTATTTTATTCACTTAGTATCATGACCCAGCAGCAGGGATGTCTATAAGCACCTTGACTGACAGGGAAATTCTGGACATCCCCATTTGCAGGGGATGCCAAAAATTGGGATGAGAACACATACCAAACTGTGTTCCTTTGATGTACCTATGATCCACCAAGTTGCACTAGGATGGACTTGCAGTTGAGCTGCCAAAGATTGAACATTCACATGTTCAAAATCAAAGTTCAGAAGTCCAGCTGGTCAAATAAGACCACTTTTTCGCATTTCCATCCCCTGAGGGGACATTGTAATAAGATGAGATTAGCATGATGACTTTGTAAAAGGCTTGGCCGCCTAAGACTTGATCATGAGTATATACTCTAGAGTGTTTTTTTTCAATTGTTAATTATCTCTTGCCTGAAATTCTTTTTAGGCAAGTTATAATTTCTAACTTTTTTCACTCACTACCTCCAAAGTTGGAGTGTGTATTCATGGTCAGGCCTTAGCTTGGTAATCCAAGTCTAGTGCAGGGTTGCCGAACTGTCCCCCCCCCCACGGTTCGGACTCCAAACCACGCTCTGAGCGGGAGCGTCCTCGAACCTCGCTCCTGACCTCCCGAACCGCACTCCCGCCTTTTTAATCGCGCTCACTGCCAATTGTCGAACCGTCGCGCTCCCGAACCTGCAGACAGCGCTCCGGAGACGCTCCGAACCACGTTCCCCAAGCGCTCCCGAACCCGGCCTCAGGCCGCCTCCATGCCTGTCAGCTCCGCTACCCGGTGTTGTGGTGCCGTGGCGCTCGAACCTGGGGCAGTAGCTCAGACGCTCGAACCGTTCCCCCAAAGCGCTCGAACCCGTGGGCTCCTGAAGTGTGAAAGTTCCTTTTTTTTTTTGCCTAGGGCATTTTAGGGTTAGAGGAGATAAAGCACAATCTCCTCATTGCTTCCTCATTATTTCATCTTTGAGTTGGAGTGGAGAGGGAAGGAAGGAGCTCTTGGTGTTGCCTCCTCCAAGCTCTCAAAAATCCTCTTCAAGCTCTCCAACTTTGTGAGAGCTTGGAGGAGAAAACCAAGGGTTCCATCTACTTGCAATTCATTGGAGATTCATCAAAATAAGTATGCCCAATGTGTATTTTTGTTGAAATTCTGAATATTGTTCCTAAAATGTCTTGTTTATTATTGTATTTTGTCTTCTCCTACATTTCCAATTCCCCTTCCTCCTCATTCTATTCTTGGGTTCTTCATCAAAACTTGAAAGTGTTTTTTTGTGGTTTTTCCTTCCATTTTGGTTCTCATGGTGTTGTTGTTTGGGAGTAGGCATGTAGATGAAAGAAGATGATAGTGAATCATAGTGATCGGACTACCCAATGAATGAAGGAGAGGAAGATGGTGAAGGGGATGATAATGAAATTGATAGTGATGATGGAAATAAACCCAAAGAGACTTCAACACCCTTGTGGAAGTATGTCACAAAACTTGAGGAGGTAGGAGTGGTGGAACCACTAGGTTTTTATGCCCACATGGTTGTCGTCAGGAAACCATATAGCGGTTCATACACAGAGTGAGGAGGCATCTTTGTGAGGTAATGAGCAATTGATGATAATAGAGTCCATTAGTGTACCTGGTGCCCCTAAGATAACAGGAAGAAAGCTAAATCAAGAATCGAAGTTGCACAAAGAATGAATCCTAAAAAAAGGTTCAAGCACGGTGCATCTTCTCCCTTTTCATCTTCTTGAGTTGGTGGAAGGTCATCACCCAATGGAAGTGGAAGTGGAAGTAAGAGAACCATAGAAGATTTCCTTGATATTTCTGGCAGGGGGAAGTGGATGCAAAAGTGGCAAAGTTTCTTTATGCATATGGTGTGCCATTCAATGTTCTTACTCATATTGGCATTCCATGCGTTAAATATCCAACAAAGCCCCCATTGGATACAAGAGCTCCCGGATATGAAAAGGTTAGAACTATGTTACTTGACAAGGGAAAAAGCAAAAGTCAAAAGAGCTCTTACCGCGAAGGTTTCTGGATAGGTGAGATGTTGGAGTATCTGTTGTATCAGATGGTTGTATAAATGTTAGAAACCAACATTTTGATAAATATCCTTTAGAAACCAACATTTGATAAATATCCTTGGTGTTTCATCTACTGGTGCAGTGTTTCTTGGAGCTCATGACTCCTCATCAGTCATGGCATCTTCTCAGAACATAGCAGACATCTTACTGAAAACTATTGATGAGGTTGGTCCTGTTATCTGTCAGTTTGCACAAGCTGGATTTTCTGAAGAGCCGCCAGAGAATGAGCAATCAGTGCTCATATTTGCAAATTACAGAATTCAACAGGTCTTATAAAGACCCCCTTTTTCTGCATTTCCACCATTGTAATAAATGTCCTAAGTATGAGAGATTGTAAAAGGCTATTGGCCACCCAAGACCAGGAGTGAGCACATACTTTGGAGTGTTTTTTTCTACTTGTTAATTATTTTTTCCGCTTGCATCAGTGAGAAGAAAAAATATTTTCTAAGCTTTTTCACTCAAATGACTAAGCTCCAAAGCCGGAATATGTGTTGGCAAGCAGGTTTTAGCATGGAAAGTCCAATGTCTAGTGTCTGAATATATATAAGCTCATACTAGGACATAGTGTCTGAGTCATTTGGAAATTGTGGCTAGGTTTGATAGGTTTTTTTTAAGTTTTCAGTGAATTAATTAAAATTCCCGCAAAAATGGAATTTATTAATTCTGAGTCAATAAATGTAAAAAATATGGCATCAAATGTTGTCAAATGCCATATTTACAGTCGTTTTCCAGTCCAGAGTATGATGTAAACCCATATTTCCCATCTTTCGAGACTAAAAAGTGATTATTATCACTAAAAAATCAATTTTACTTGAAATTTACGGAAAAGGGGTAATTTAATTAATCTCCTAAATTTTAGGAGAACTAGGGAACATGATTGAGGCATGTTTTTTCATGTCCCCAGTTGACTGAGGCCTAGAGGCGAGTTAGCTAGGGAGAAGTCGACTTGATTAGTCTTTGACATGTTTGCATCTGTTGATGCATATATTCATGGTATATGGAGTTGACCCCCTAGTTGAAGAGGCGGTCAACAGAAGCCATGAGAATGGATAAATCACTTTTTAGAGGAAAAAGGGTTAATTAATTAATTAAGTGATTTAATTAATTAATTAATAATTAAATAAAGTAAAAGTCACTTGGAGAGAAAAGGTGAACAAGGAGTGTACAAGAGAGATAGGGGCATCTATTCTCTCATGTTGATTATCAGTTTGAGATCTGGCTTCTTGCTAGTGAGCCCATGCACTTGGGGGATTTGAGGGTTTTAACTAAACAAACCCTAGAGATCAACTTGATGGTGAAAGATCCCACCCAACCTAGTCCAAGCTTGGTCACAGAGGTGAAAGATTTGTCCTTCACCATTCTACATCAGATCTATTCAGTTCCAGGAGCCTTTGTGGAGGCAGGGTGTATCATTGGAGGGTTTTTGTAGAGCTAGGGCGCACCCATCTTAAGAGAGTGGTTTGATTTGCACAGAGGTGATCATATTCTCAATAGAACTCACTCCACGGTTTCTAGCCATCACCATGGTGCCTTATTACAGCAGTGTTTGAGGGTATTCATCAAGTTCCTCATTTCTTCTACCAGTGGGGCGTATTTCTTCTTAAGGAAGGCGCACTATCCTTAGAGATCTTGTGTTCTGGAGGGGAATACCTTTCCCAATAGACTGGAGCTTTGGCATTGGAGTTTCCTAACCCCCGATCTACCTTCTGCCAGTTGGTTTCAGAGGTTTGGCAGCTATATTCTTGGAGGCCGAATTATTGGCTTGTTTCAGCTAGGAGGGCGCATCTGTTATTAGAGACATTGTGGTTTGGGGGTCTTCCAGTTGAGCTACTGCTCTGAGATTGCTCATATCTTCTTGCCATCACTCAATCTATCTTCTCATAGAGTCTTGCAAAGGTTTGAGGCCATCAAAGAGGAGGTCGTACCTTCCTTGGACCATTCCAGCGGGGAAGTGCACGTTGTGAGAGAGGGGACTTCACATACAACAAAAGGGTATTCGTTGGTCTTCAGTGTTACTTGGTGTTCGGCTTGGAGAGGCTTATGGAAGCCTAGATCTTCATCTCTAGTTGTATGTTGGGGGCATCATCAGCCACACACTCTATTCTATGATATGTATTCCAGATCTACTCCATTTTGTATGAGGTCAGCGATATATGAATAATAAATCAGATCTGAGGTATTTGTGCCATTTACTTGAGTTGTTTCTACTACATTTTGTTGTGTATACACTATTGGCTACATTGCTATCTTTATTTATTGCAAACACACAATAAAACCATTATTATAAACCCCAGCGCAACTCAAGAGACTTAAATCAGCAAAGTGTTTGACGAAATGCCACAACCAAAAAAATCATAAAACTCAATTAAAAACCCAATGTTTCGATCAGATTTGATTGGGAACATTACACCTCCAAAGGCCACATGTCAATCATCTAGGCCATCTCCTCATGGTCAAGACCCTCTTCTCCTCAAAATGTCCATGTGTCAATGAGCCATGTCTTCACCACCAAACCCTAGCCCCTCTAGGTGACGCCAAGCCTCCAAAGGTGACGTTTTACCTTTCCTAGGCAAAACCTTTGGCATGTAAAGGCTAGGTCACATCGTCCATAATTTCTTTTAGGCCTTCGAATGTATGTCTCTCTCATCCGGCATGCGGGCCCTTGGCATCAAACCTGTGGGCTTCAAGCCCCATGGAAGCCCAAGCTAGGCTTGTTCCTCCAAAATTGTCCACCAACTAGGTCCTGCAAAGACAAATAAGCACGCCCTCCAAGGATCTCAAGTCATAATATGATAGTGAGTAAACCAAATCAATAAATGAGCCACCTAAGCATGTGCATCAAAGATTACCCGGTCAAACAAGTAAGTGCTCAAAGACATTATGCAACTTGCCAAGCTTGGATATAGGAGGGTTGACGAAGTGTCCTATTGGGTAGATCTTTTCCCGGGTCAGGGAGTGTTTCCCAAGTGATCCCTCTCTAAGCCATGTGAAGTAGATGAAGTGGTTAAGGATCAAAACTCACTGGGCATGGGGTTCATTACATACAAGGGGTTGTAGTGTCTTATTCATGGGTGCCTTTGCATGCTATTAAAATTTACTTTAATCTAGTTTAGTCAAACATTTACTTTTCATGCTATTAAAATTTATCTCATTAACCTACCATTAATTTACCTTAATAAAATACGCGATCTACATTACCCACGATACCTTTAAGGCACTGGTCTCATTTACATATTTGCAAAGCCATATGCTTCACACTTTACATTCAGTCATTTATTTCGAAGCAATTTGATTTTACTTGCATCTAACAATTGTGTCTCAAGTATCCTTTTATGCAAGTATATGTTTATGTATCTTGTGGTGAATAATTGATATGTGTATCTTTTTGCTTTATGTTGGTTAACGAAAGAATAAACTCCTAGATTCATTTCTTGTACTTAGATTAGTTTCAAGCCTTAGTATATTTGTTAGGGACTACCCCCCTTGGCTTCGCTAGGAGTTGGCCTAGACGGAGGAGTTGAGGATTAGGTGACAGCACCTTAACTCTCACTTGCCTCCAAGAACACAGCGAGTGGATTGAAGATTTCTTCCACGTCTCCCAGGTGTGTATAAGGCGGCAACAGGACCTAAAATTCCACTTTCTCCATATGAAGTCCAATGAGGTTGGAACCACTCTCAAACATCCTGAAACAATTAATGATGATGTTAAAAAATTAAAAGGATGAAAATGAAAGATAAAAGAGAATGTCACTTTTAAGAATTTAATATTATCATTAACTAATTGGGTGGGTGAAATGGAGGGGGTGGGGACCTCTTTAAATAGCATTAGTAAGGCAAAATAACCATTAGCTACACACCGAAACACCTCACAACTGCAACTTGCATGAGAAAACATGAGCCAGGGTCCTCTTCTGAGCAAGACATGTGTCCTATATTCAAGACACATGTCCTGTGAATATGACACATTGTAACTTCGTGTCGAACATGAATTAGGTTGAATCATGTCTGACACGTTGGACACGCGACACGGCAGGGGATTTGGACGTGTCATGTGACTTAGCTAAAAATTTGCTTTCAGTTTCTTATCAAAAATACTTGAAGTGCAAGGTTGAATTTGATGATCAGGGAGTGATCATTGTTATTTCCCCATTGATGGATAACTATTTCAAAAAGAACATCTAGAGGCATCCAAGTTGAAGACATGGAAAGACGGAAGATGTGCATGTACGTGCAAATTTGAACTCATGATCCTCCTTCATAGTGTGAGCATCACTCAACGACATGAGCAACATATGACACCCATTGCATTTGGACAGGCCTGTCAGACATCCTTGAGAAGCATGCTGCAAGTTGGTAAGTCCATCATCATGGTGAGTATCAATTTAATATCTAAGGCATTTAAGCTTGTTCCAGAGAGTCCTTTCTAACTACTAGTCGCTAGCTCGTTGGTTATACTTCTTCCTCTGTCATAACTTGACTTGTTATCTTAGGTCCTTGGGAGATTGGGTTACTCTTGGGGAAAATGAAGCACTACTAGGGTTTGTTTTAATATGTCATCGTACTATTCCCAGTCATACTTACCACTTTCCATCTCATCAATCCATGTCATGTCCATTTCTTTAGGTTATATAAACTGACCCAAGAAGGGATCTTTCCTCATTCTATGGGAAGAAGGAGCTTTTAGGCTTAAAGGGAGACTTAGCAAAAGCCTGCCTTGGTTACCTGCTCAGAGGCTTGCCCAGTCCCATAGCACTTGTGTATACATCGCCAAGGTGTTACATAATCTCTGGGATGTTTGAAGCATTTAAGCATGTGTTTTTCAACACGAAAGGACAAAAAAAAAAAAAAATGAATTACCCAAATAAAGAAAAGCAGAAATAAAAAAATAAAGGTCGTCAATCATAGGAATATCGCCAGAGCGCTACATATTCTTTGGGTTATCTCCCATGACTAATCATGGTAAAAGGAAAATAAAGGGCTTGGAAGGCATCATCTCGCAAATAACAGGAACCAAGTGTGTAGTCTACCCTCATCAAAGGCACCCATGAATGAAATACTATGGTCCCTTGTATGTCAGTTGCCTAACCTTAAAGTCTAACCCCATGACCATCTCATAATCATTACATGACAGTGAAGAGACAATCTTTGGGAAATATTTTAATACTTAGGTGTTAGTCTTGTCTCTCTGGGTCTCTGATAGCATTTTACACCTTGGCTTAGTAAGTTGTATAACCTTCTTGAGTTTGTGACGAAATATAAATATGGGGCATAATGGTCAGGTTTAAATGACTTTTATATTACATTGATTATCTTATCATGCTGACGTGACTTGTTTCCTTGTAGACATACATGTTTTAATTTGTCTTGCAGTCTTTCGCCAAGTGTCATGCCATTCAGGTGATCCAAGAATTATTATTTTAACTGTTGTCGGGCATCACTAGGGTTAGTTAACCCTCAATTGATTGACACATTTGCATTTGATGGATGCCCATGATATTTCACAAGCCACATCATCACCGCTTTTGAGTGACTCAACCCAGTTCCCATCTCAATCAGATGAATTTTGAGACAAATTGTTGCATGTCCTAGGATGACATCACCCTTATTTGACCAGCTCTTGTAAATTGTTGGATGATTTTAGGCTTGAGAAGGTTGGGTGATGATTTGGTCAAGCATTTTTATGATGTATAAGGCACTTGGAAGATTTCTGAAGGTAATTTAATGCTATTCATCATCTCCCAGTAAATTATTGTGCACATCATCAAGTTCAATTTGGCCTTGGGACTTATTTTCCACTAGAAGGAGGTTCGATGCACGTAATTGAGGAAGAAAAAATAATTATTTGACTATTCAATAGCCTTGGGAGGCTCACTACACATCACCAAATGAATATTTTCCTAGATCGTGGGACAAGGGGAGGATAATCCCTAGCTTCATGGGGGATTTTAATGGATCAATGGACTTCTTCCTTGATTAGAGGATGATCGCGTGCTTCAAGGAGAAATCGTTGGGCCTTTTTGCTTTGGTCAAAGATGCTTTATGGAAATTTATTTTCCATCTCCTAAATTTATTACAAAAAAATCCCCTTTTACCCAAATCGGATGGTCAAAGAGTCTAATCATTTTTAAAAGGGGATAAATTAATAAATTAATTATTGTAGGATTTTTATTTAAAATGGGATATTTATTGTGGATAATCCCTAGGAGGATTAAATATTTTTAAAAGGGATTTTATTTTTATTTTTCTTGGAAATCTCTAGAAGAGATTAATAAGTGGACAAAACTTGAATATTCTTAGGGAAAACCCTAAAGTTGGTTGATTTGTGGACAAATCCAAGTGAGTGGAGGATTATAAATCCAGCACTTGAGATTTGATGAAAGTGTGGATTTTTGTTTCGCAAAGAGATTATGCTGATACATTGGAAGTTTTGTTAAATATTTGGGGGGTTATATCGTGAATGCTTGGGGACTTTTGTGGGGTACTATCTTGAGATTTCCGATCTGATATCATTGTTAAAACACTGCTGCAAAATATATATCAGATCTGGTTTAAGTGCTCTAAAGGGTTACCTTCTCATTGCTCTTCCATTGAAAAATTGTCTAAGTGCGGAAATTTGATCCTAGGACATTTTGGGGCTGATTTTGGATCAATTTAAGCTGGTTTTAAATTTAATTTCTTTGTCGCAATATCATATTTCAGATCTAAAGACTGGCTGAAAGATCAACTATTGATAAAACTCCTAAGTGTTGTTAACTGTGGGAAAGTCATTTCAAGCATTGGACATCTTGTGGATTGATAATCTCTTATCTCTCTTTGGAATTGTTAAATAATCTGAATGCCATATTGATTGATCAAATGTTCTTTCTCCTTGCCTTGTTCATTAAACATTGTGGCTATTTTGGACTTAATACTCATTGATCTCATTGCTATATTGGATATCTCAACTTGGGAATAATCGCAAGTAATCTTTTGAATCGTTATAATCACTTGTGTAACTCATTGGCATAAATGAAATAAGTGGTTTACATTTTAATCTTGTGATTTTAAGCATTACTCAATTAAAATATTTGGGAATATTCTGGGGGTTTTAGAAAAGACGTTTTCGGGCGTCTATAAACCTAGGAGTTGTCGTTACTCTGCCAGCGTTGCATCCCGGGGGCTTGTAGTTCTCTCACGTACCTCAACATATATTAGAAGACTATGGTCCCTTCGTCGTACTTAGAGGTATATAGAGGGGCTCTTGTTGAACGGTTGCGCATCAGACAACACTATTACTGATTGTGCTCCTATCTTGGAGACCACCTAGAATCCTTGAAACAACATAGCAAACCTTTTGGCCGTCTTGCTTGTTGTAGTGCATTGAAAACAGCATTCGGGAAGATTGTCCTCTCATACCAAGGTGGCATGAGAACCCCTTAGGTATATTTGAGGGCTACAACAACCTAACACTCCTATGAGGATTCTTCTGCCTATGCATGTCGAGTATACACATTCATTTGGCCAACTCTAACATTGCATTAATATAAAATTCTGATCACTTGCTACTTAAGATTCAAACATTCACATTAGTGTTCAGTGGCGGGGTCAACATATTGGTTATGGATTTCATACATATTTGGCATAACTGGCATTGTGTTGCAGGTGATTCCCTTTTCTCCCTTACCTTCAACTCTCTTCCACTCTTTCATAGCCTTTAAGACCTTTCTTGACTTTGTATCGTGACCTCCTAAGTCCTTCTAAGACCTTTTCCATTGTCTTTCCCAGGGGTCACCCGGGACCTTTCCTAAGGTGACAGTGGGTTTTGTCCCGATGTGTTGTCCATTGGTTGAAATCGCACAAGGCTCTAGTGCGAACTACAATTTGTGCGATAACAATCATCAAAAGCCATAGCCATGATCCTAGTCAAGACTTGGCCAAAAGAGTTAAACAGGGTGGGATTTACAGATTGCTAGCAGTTTCCATGAGGCAAAGAGCCTTGTTGACTAGCAGGGACAATCTATGTGAGCTTTGGCACAGAAGATTCAAGTCCTTGAACGATGGATCTTTTCCTCTTTTGAAAGATATGGTGGTTGGATTTTCTGATTTCAAGGTGGAGAGAAGAAGAGTGTGTAAGGGATGTGCACTTGGCAAGCATGCCAAGGCTGCTTTCCCAAGCACTGAGGACAAATCAAGAGGGATTCTTGATCTGATTCATTCAGATCTCTGTGGACCAATGTCATCAATTTCATTGACAGGTAATCTTTATTATGTTACTTTAATTGATGATTCTTCAAAGTGTTCACCATGGTGACCTACCCCAAACAAAACAAAAAATCTGCAACAACAACATGTTGTACTTGCAACAGCAAAATGTGTCTCAAGGATGATCCCTTCTCTTCAAAGCCTCAGCTCTGATACCATGTCAATTTTCACATGCAACCTATGTGACTAATTTCAGATCTGAAAATTACTTCTTAGTGATCAACCAGTGACCCTAACTGTTATCACTGAACAATTTTACACTGAAATTATTGACTTGAAAATTATAGAAGCGGAAACAATCAAGATCAAAGATGAACCATCAATACACGAGACAAAAAATTTATGATCTGTAATTGTCAAATTCAAAAAATTTCTGAAGGCAAAAACCAACCTTCTACACATCAACAAAATCACCAATATCTGAGGACAACCTAGTCCTCTTCAGCAAAAATACAAACTCAACAATTTAACCGGAAAATCCTCTGCCAACAAATTTGCTACAGCCACCTATATGGGTTGTTGACATCAGTCGTACGGACTGTTGTACCTTCCTAGAAAATCCACACGTTCGAACTGTACCTGTGGACTGTCACACATGTGACTGTACAGACTGTCCGTACAGTTCTGTTCACACATGTGGTCTGCTCCACACATGCGGCTATACTCTTTATCCCACACGTGCGGCCTGCTACTCCTCCTTCCTCACACGTGTGCTCTCCCTTGGCTGGAAAAGAAGCCTTCTTTGGCTGAAACAGAAACAGAAACAGAAAATCCTCCTTGAAACCCTAGGTCAAATTTGCCACAATTGCAGGATTTCCCTTGCTGAAATTTTCAGGCTCCTAGAACAAGTGCACTCTCACTTATGCTAAATCCATAATGACACAATGAGATTTGTCACAATCTCTCCTTTCCTTATATAGGAGTCCAATGAGTGAGTTTAGGCACCCCTTCTAAACTCAACAATTAATTAGAATATTGTATTCCTCTTTGTGGGTGTGACACCCCTCCACAAGCCCACAAAACCCATCACCAAGCTCATGAGGCCTTAGCCCCATCCCAAGGGCGTTTTCACTTAAACGAAAGAGTAATTTGGTGCCAACGAAGATTACCACATGCCTGACACCATGGCCTCTTGTGGGAATGCCTCCCAATGCTACAAAAGCATCAACATAATGTACCAGACTTATATGGATTTAGAGGTTGTAATTCTAATACAAATGAAAGGAGTGATACAAAGAATGAAAGCATGGAAACAGATTGGCAAGAATAAATGTTGAAGAAGCAGATGGATTAAATAGAAAGAGTTTTGGAAGAAAAAATGATTAAGACACAAGGTACGAAGTACAAAAAATATCTAGTAAAGTGAAAGAACAAATTAGACACAGAGATCACTTGGATTTCAGAACAGATGTATCAAAAGTTTCACAAGATTGTAAATGATGTAGTTGATGAAAAGGTTGTGTGAGAACATGCATTGCTATTTTTGCAAAGGGAAAATGATGCAGGAGCATATAGGGTTGTGACAAGTGCAGACACACAACAAATGTTAGAAAGGAGAGCACAAAGAAAGTAATGTTGGAATATAGGCACTAAGAAAAGGTTAGCACCCCCAACACTCAGACAGGGGAGCATTTAGGAGGAAAACAAAGGGTCATAAAAATTATGGAAGAAATGTACAAAACTTTATACGGAAGACCATTACAGCATGACCACTAAGGTTGTTGTAATGTACAAGGAAGGCCAAGAGTCAAAGAAGGAAGATGAACTATTATGATCGAAAGGAATAAAGCCGAGGACGAAGCAGTTGGGTGCCAACTTTGTTGGGAATTGGGAGAAACTCTAAGGACAAGAGTCCGGGAATAGAGATCTGAACTAGAGGTCTTAGAAGAGAAGACCTCCTCTGCAGAGGATGGTGATGTGATATCAATGTACATTTGTTCGTAGTCTGAATGTTATTAATGAGAATGAGTAGTCCCCCTTAATATAATGTGCTCAGTCAATTGGATTGATGTTTGAGATTTATTTATATTTTTGTTTTTGTGTTATTTCTTGCAATTTGTCATTGCCCTGCAATTGTGGGTAATCCCTTGATATTAGTTTAGGGCCCAATGCAAAACTAACTGCATCACCAATACTACTCCATTGTAGGAAAATCTATTCAACTCCTCTGCCAGCTTTTATTGTTCATCAAAACCTACACCAGGTTCTTAATCCAATCCAACGGTCCAATAGTAATCATCATAATTGACATATAACTAGCTCATTGACCATCCCTATGCTCGAGGTCTTTCTTATCAATTTACAACTTGTCAAATGGGTTTTAGTTTCATCCTTTTAAAAGACAGAGTGCACTTTAAATTCAAATACCAAATGCATGTTTTATATTAAAAATATTTTTAAGGAGAAAATCCAAGGATGCATACCTAGAAGATAAAATCCTTCCAAAGAAATTCAGCAACTGCCCATCCTCTACTTGGCCTTGAGCATCTTGCATATTCACATAAGTACGAGGAAAATGTTGAAGTAGTTTACGCACCTATCAAATTAAATGCCAACACAAATTAAGTACAAAAATCAATACAAGAGAGAAATGAATATTCCATTAGTATACTAAACAAAAACCAAATGGCCCCAAATTTAAGAGACATGGCTATGCGATTTCAATATGCAAGATAGTAAGTACCCACTACTTAGTGCCCCATTGACAGGTGCATATGTTATTAAATGATCGAAGATTACAAATCCTAGTAGGTTTCAACATAAGTTTATGCACTTGTCAAATTAAATGCCAACACAAATTAAGTACAAAAATCAATACAAGAGAGAAATAAGTATTCCGTTAGTATACTAAACAAAAACCAAATGGCCCCCAATTTAAGAGACATGGCTATGTGATTTCAATATGCAAGATAGTAAGTACCCACTACTTAGTGCCCCATTGATAGGTGCATATGTTATTAAATGATCGAAGATTACAAATCCTAGTAGGTTTCAACATAAGTTTACGCACCTGTCAAATTAAATGCCAACACAAATGAAGTATAAAATCAATACAAGAGAGAAATGAGTATTACATTAGTATACTGAACAAAAACCAAATGGCCTCAATTTAAGAGACATGGCTATGCGATTTCAATATGCAAGATAGTAAGTACCCACTACTTAGTGCCCCATTGATAGGTGCACATGTTATTAAATGATCAAAGATTACAAATCCTAGTAGGTTTCAACATAAAAAAATGGATAATAAACAATGATGTTTCCCAAAATGTTGTATCAAATGCATCTTCAATGGATATAGACGTTCATGGCTGCTGCATGTGGAAGAAAATTGACCACAAGTAAAAACGTTGGTCCGCATGTAAGTATTGTTTGTAGGTAATAAGAAGATTATGGCTTCATTATGATATTGATTTAACTATGCTTTAACTCTACCTATTGATTCAAAAAGGTCAGTGACACAAATGAATAGTAGTAAATTAAGTCAACAATAAACAAGAGCACACTCTTAGAACTTGTAGACACAGAAGCTAATGAAGAGAACATCCTTTCACCCACACCAAAGCACACATGAAATTGGTGAATAGGTTGATGGTGCAACTGCTATGAAATTACAACAATTAGCGCCTAAAGACAAGGGATAATCAGTTTCCTTACAGCATAATAATGACACAGACATCTACGGCTCTATTGATAAATCTTCCTTTGATAAATGTTTATCATTTTGATTTCATGCACTACCATACATGATCAGGCAAACCACTCTACTCTGAGCCAAGACTCAAGAGGAGTAAGCTACCCAGTGAAAAGATAAAAAGTTTGTGAAGCACATAAATGATGTGCATTGATAGATGCAGTAGACTTTGACAAAGACTTGACATGAGTAAAAGGAATGACAAGCATCAAGTAGACCATCACTTCTAGGTTGCAGAGAAGATAAAGTGTAGTTCCAACAGCCCAAAGTGAGATTCAAAGGACACCACTTGAAGATGAAATGATTGAGGTATGAGGTGTGGACCATTCTAAATAGTGGAGCAAAGAGGAAACAATGCTTTAAGTTGGACTCCCCACCAAACTTAAGCATGTATCCAATATTCAATGTGGATCAACTTAAGTCATGTGAGCCTTCTGTTATTGCACAGGTTGTAGTTTGGGCAAAGCCCAACCCAAGCAACAAGTGTGTGACACAACTGGGGACACCTATCACTGTCACCTCAATAGATATCCCCCTTGTTTTAGTGAAGGACAAGTCCAACACAAGGGAGGCTTCCCGGGTGACCCTAGGGGGATTAGAAGGGGAGAAGCAAGGAGCTAGAAGAGTACCCCTATAGGTCAAGGTCTAAGATGACTTGAGGCTTGAGGAGACAGTCTTTGGAGTTGGTAAATGGTTGCCAAGGTTGTGTGCCTGCAAAACAGTGTTAGACAAACCAAAACAAAACGAAATATGATGATATAAGCCTCAAAACAAGTGGGGAATCAGCAAGAAACCTTGCTGTCCCAAAATTGCAGCAGTGAAAAAATTTATATCAGCGATGACAACAGTTATATCAGCTGCAAATTACATCATCTAATCAGCATATGATATTGGAAAAATTAGCACGCACTTAGAGATAGTATTCCAATGCTTAAAACAATGAATTAGATGACAAATGAGGGCTGTAAGAAAGGGTTTTCAGCAGAGAATTGTAACAGCCCTATGGCTGTAGCAAACTTTTGCTACAGCAGCAACTTTTAACCAACAAAATCAGCAAGTTACCTGATCAATAGAACTTGACAAGTACATCAATTTTCACTACTTACATGCCAATTTCGGTGGTCAAAAGTGAAAGAAACTTGTTGAGAAAGAGAGTTTTACTGCAGCCATAATGGCTGTAGCTTAATGTATATTACAGCAACACAATCACTTAGCCAATCAAGACACCCTTGAAGGACAAGAGAGCCAATAGCATATAGAATTTAAATCCAACTTGAACAATCTTAATATCTCAAATTTCACGTTTATACATGCAACAATATTCAATCTCCAATGCAAAGTACTAGTGCCGTGTTATTGGATAATGGAGTCTCTTTCTTGGAAAGCAAGTTAGACAAAGAGGAAGAAGAGATCTTTGTTGAGAGTTAAACCCTTAGAAAACCCAACAACACTCCTTCCAAATCGTCTAGCTTAAAATCCAAGATGAACTAGGGTTTGAAGTTTCTTTCAGGGTGTAAACCCTCCTACTTTCTAGAGAAATAAACCCTATCTAAGCCTTGCAACAAGAGTGTAAACCTTCTACTTCTTGTTGTAAGCCTTATAGCCTTTCAATGCCAAAGAAGAATTAACTTTGGTGGAGGGTGTAAACCCTTTTACTCCTCCTAGGGTTTTAAATATTTTTCTTGAATTTAAACAAGCAAGACAACAATAATTGCAGAAATTACTTACCAAATCCAAGAGAAAGCATGCAAATAAACCCTTACTACCAATATTTCATCCACAAATTGCCAAAGAAACACCACCAAGAGAAGTCGCTAGCCTTTAATGCACCAAATAACATGTATTTCATCCATTGCACAAGAGAAAGAGAGATAGTGAATTGTCCAAAGAGGCCGAAATTTCAGTCCAAGAGCAAATGCTCAAATGATGAGTTATCAGAAAATGAAAAATGACTTCGCTCATATTTATTTGAGGAAACCCAAGTCATACTTTGTCTACTTTATAATTAATTCCATAAATTTAGGTATAAATCCTATGTTACAATGCTTAATTGACAAGACGTCTAGCTTTTTTTCCCATATAGGCTACAAAATGATGGGACGTTAGCCCATAAAAACTCTCTCAAACGTGGCACGCGTGATAGAAAAGCCTCCAAAGGCTAAGACGTCAAGCTAGAAAAGTGCCACATCATCCCCAAGTCAAGCCATAGAGTGGGGCTTCAAGCCTACAACATCACCAAATGTGCTAGATATGCCAAACATTCCATCAAAAATGTGACGTTATGCTTTCCAAGAGGGATGTTTTGGCATAGGAGGGCACGTTACTTCATGGTTCCAAGCCTCGTTCAAGTCCTAAAGTCACTTTCCCAAGTGCAACATTCATCTTCCAAAGCCTACAATGAATGGGGCGCTACATCCAACCAATGGGTTTTCAAGCCCCTATGGAGGTCCAAGTGACCTAGTCCCTCCATGAATGTCTTCGACCGGGCAAGGTCCTGCAAAGACAAACAAGTACGCCCTCCAAGGATCCACAAGTCACATGTATCATGCCAAGTAAATCACATTTAATGAAAGAACCACCCAAACATGTGCATTAGATCCCCCCTTTTCAAACTAAACAAATGCTCAAAGACCTTATTAAATTTTCCAAATTTAAGTATGGGAGGCTTATCATGGTGCCCTATTGGGTAGACCAATCCCTAAGTCAAGGAGTGTTTCCCAAGAAGACCCTTTCTAAATCATGTAAATAAATATGAGGTGGATTGGGGGTATGACTTTTGGACATGGGGTTCTTGACATATCAAGGGCTCATATTGTCTCATCTATGGGTGCCTTTGTGGAGGGTTTGTTGCATCCGTCGTTTGCAATGCAATATTTTTCCAAACCCTTTTATTTGTCGTTAATTTATTATGGTCTGAACATTGAGTGCTATGTGCAATGGAAAGTAAATAGCACCGCAATGCCACTTGAAGTTAGGAACACATTGAGTGCCATATGCACTAGAAATTAAAAGACACTGCAAATGCATTCCCCCATCAAGCAAGACATTTATTGATTATTTGTTTTTTTTTTGTTTTAAAAAGTCCTTTATTTTTATGGAAAAGTGTTTCATTGCTCTCAGGACCTTAGGGAGAGCATCTAGAAGGATAATTTATGGCTTTTAACTTTTTCCAGCTACAAAACCTCTGGGCCATTAGCACCTTCTTCCCATAAAATGAGGTACAAGCCCTTCATGGGATCAATGAGCCCAAAAACCCAAAAGATAAGGAAAAGAAAGAGAAGAGGTGTAAATGGTGAGAAATAAGTGGGAATGGTACGATGACCCTTCAAGGATGCCCCCCAGTAGTAACCCTTTCCCCGAGGGTGACCCACTTACTAGGAAACCATGTGAACCACCAAGGTGAAATAAGGCAAAAGGTATAATTTCCAAGCAAACATTTTCATAATCAAGAAAGGACCCTTTGCAACATGCTCAAATGCTTCAATTATTAAAGTGATACTTACCACAAGACCGGACTTGTTACCTCATGAAGCAAGACCTATTGTCCTTTTTGGGCCATGCTAGTGTAGCGAATGTTACTATGTTGTTGACGATGAATGGTGATGTGTGGTAGAGAGGAGGGGCTCTATCTACTAAATGTGGGCTCAGTTGGTCACTTGGCTCTCTGCACTCCATGCCTTCTACCTGCGGGCCTGGAGACATCATCTCCTTAGTTACCCCTGGGATGGGGGGGTAACACCTTCAATGCTAAACATAAATAGTTGGCCTGAATTATACCAACTCGGTCAACAATGACACTTTTCTCTTTGCCAACAAGTGGTATTCATACAAACAACTTGTTAAAATTTTGATATGCTCGTTATCCATAGACAATATCACATCATTGTCACCCAACCATAGGCATTCACTATGCCACCCCTGAGCACAATAACCTTTATATAGAATGATTCTAACAAGTCCACACTAGAACCAACAGAAAAACCCTAACCAGCAACACAGCTGCTACAGTAGCAGCACAATACCAATAAAGCGTACCTTTACCAAGAGAAGCCCACAAGAAGAAGATACCAAAAAGACTTGCGCCCTAGTTGCCATTGCTGCTCCAAAGACTTGAGCCCTAGTTGTTGTTGCTGCACCTCCTTAGACTTGCACATTGTTTCTGAGTGTGTGACAGTGTGTCCAAATGAGCTAGGTGCCTCCCTATTTATATTAGCTTGTCCAAGTGACTAGGTCGACTTCTCTTTCTGGGGCCTTTGAATCCTTTAATAATATTCTCCTTGGGTCAACTTCTCTTCAAGGGTTTTCACACATCTATTTAAGGGTTCTCTTACCTTCGAAATATTTTATTCTAACTACAAAGGTTACACTTGGAGGTTAATACCTCCCGAAGCTATCAAAACATCAACACTCCCTCTTAGTTAGGGAGGTATTAACTGAGATGTTCTTTATGTAATGGTCTCAAACACATCCATCCATCTCACATGGCATGGGAAAGACTCACATAGTCTTGCAAACCAATCTACAAGTAGCATCACCATAGCCATACAGGCTATCTCATGATCAAACAAATCATGTCACAAGTATCACCATCATAGCCACACAGGCTCTGTCATAATCACACACACAGACTATTTGATGGTCATGTCACAATCATGCAACTGGAGCCTCATCAACACATGTAGCATCTTTCTAGTGGGCACAGCCTCATCATCCTTTTGTACCTCATGTCATTACAGGGCTTTCATCTAGCTCACACAGAACTAGGCATCTAGCTCATACACGCAACCATCCAACTCACACAGGATCTGGAATATGCAGTTGAGCCAGTTTACACAAAACTATGCTACTATCAAATCCAAACGGAGTCTGGGAAACTGTTCAGTCTTAGCCAGTTCACACTAAACTGCACTACTACCCAATCCGAATGGAGTCTGGGCAACTGCAACTCACCATCTCACACAAAATCTGGCAACTAGCCCTAGAGCTAGTTCTTCTGGTTGGCACACCATGCATCAAGCTTGTTATCCCCTACCCCAGGGATAACTAAAGAGATCAAGTCTCGAGGCCCACAGGTCCTAGACATGGAGTACAGAGACCCTGACAACTTGAGCATGGCCCCGGAGGGCCCCTCTTTTCTTCGGTGCAATCCATTTATCAGCAGCAGCAGTATCCATCCCACTAGCCTGATCCTGAAGTAGCAGTAAGTCTTTCTCCATGAGGTAATGAGTTCGAGTATCATGGCATGTGTCACTATGATTCTTGAAGCACTTGAACATGTTGCATTGAATTCTCCTTCATTTCATAATGTTTGCTTGGAAATTATGCTCTTTGACCTGTTCATACCTGGAAGGGTGACATGGTGCCCTAGTAAGTTGATCTCCCTTTAGGATGGGTTGCCACTGGGTGGGACTGTGAAAGGTCATCGTTCGTTGCCTCTATACTTACCACTTTCCATATTTATTCCTCTCATCTCCCCCTACCTTTGTTCGGGCATTGGGATTGGCCACACTAGGAAGGGTTGTACCTTACCTAAGTTCACTTTATGTCTCTAATTCACCCACAAAGTGAATTAATAGTCATTTTAGGCATAAATGACTAAATTTCACTTTTGACTTAAAACTCCTAAGTCAAAGTGAAATTAGACAAAAGTACAAGGCACAAAGTGTATAGTTCATCCCACATGTGTCAAGGAGAGCAGAAACACATGGGGAACACCTCCCAAGGTACAAAACTCAACATTAGCCTCCTCTGAGCAGCAAAGTTGACAAGAAACTCCAGAAGATTCTCCTGTGTGAGGCAATGGGAAAGAAGATCTATAGACTGGACGTGCCTGTGGACGAGCATAGGTGAACGTGTGAAGATCTGGTTCTTCTATGTAATGCAGTGAGCTAGAGATATGGACATCCCTATGGATGTGCCCCTAGTGGATGAGCACTAGTGGGTGTATCAGATCCTTTGTTATATTGTACAAGAGTCAGACCTGCCTGTAACCCTAATTGTAATGTAAAGGGTACAGGTCGGCCCCACCTTAATGTGACTGTTAATTAATGTAAAAGATAATTAATCTGGTTAATATTAATTATATTATAAGCTAGTGAGGTCGGCCCTGTTGTGCCAATAGACACTTATGTTGACAGGTTCATGTTAGTATAAGTAAAGGTAAATTCCCCATTGAGGAAACATATCTTCCATGTGAGTTTGGAAATTTCAGCAAGTACACTTTCTTGGGATAAGTGCGCACCTCTCTTGGGCACTAGTCTTCTAGGATTTGAGCACCCTCTTGTGTGCTAGGGTTTATCTTGGTGGTGAAGGTCTTTCTATTGAAGAATATAGCAAAGGATTTGGCTAGGTTTTCTTCCCTTGTTGAGAAGGGTTTCCCAAGATACTCCTTGTGTTCTTGTGCATGGTGCTTCTTCTTGTGATCTTGATTGTTGCAACATTTATGGTTATGGTTAAACGCTAAAAATGGAATGAACTTCATGCTTAACCAAGCTTATTGAAAAATCAACATGGTATCAGAGCATAGGTCTTGAAGAACCCATTGCACAAGCTACAAGCTTTTACCAGTCATCCCTCCTCTTCTGCAGAACTATATGGCCCTCTTAGGGTTTCCAGAAAATCCGTACAACCCTCTTCTTTTGAGTGTTTCAGCACTTGGAACTTGGACGTTGGAGATAAAATTACCATAGGAGTGTACGGCCTCCTTCAGCACACCTCCAGCAAGCTTCAGATTGCATTTCCGAGTATTTTGACTTTTTGGCCCTAGGATTTCTAGGGTTTCGGTAATTTCTGCAGAAACTTCAGAATTAGGGTTTCTGCAATTCCTTGAAGGAGCACTTCAGCTCACCAGTGTTCTCCTATCTTTCAAAGGCTTATTGTTGGCAGTCATAAGTCCAACTAAACCTAAAAGTGCTAGCCTAGCCTAGCCGTTAGGTTTACTAGCCAAGTTGACAAGGGTTTGTAAAGAATCCAATAATGAGCAAAATCATAATGAAGGGAAAACTTGATGATTCAAGCAAACTCAGTTCCAGGAAAACAAGACCTCAAAGAAATGAAGACATCAACTTATCAGCACCCTCAGGTATGCACTTGTATATATATTATGTGTATCATTGTCATGAGGGAAATTGCAGGACGAAGGAACCTTTTGCTGAAGTCATGGATCCAGAGGAATCTTAGTGCATTCAAAGGAACGACACACTGGAAGTGAAAGACTCCAAGTTTGATTGTTGTAATTGTCATTCTTATAAACCTATTTTTCTAAAGTTTGCTACAAGTAGGTGATGTAGATGGGACAACAATCCTTAAATTGCTTTGATTCTAGAGATGTTCTCATTATTCTCCTTTATGAGATATTCTTGTTTTGGTTCCTCTTGTTTTCTTGTTCCAGACAGCTTAAGAACAAAGGAAGATGTTTATCCTTCAAAGGGAGTCACTTGACTCAAAGGGAGTCAAGTGAACCATCATTGAGACAACCAATGCAATAATGCATGATCAGAATCCTTATAGGATTCCATGAGCAGAAGCATGCATGACACAGTATATGTTCAGAACAAGAGTCTTCACCAGACTTTGAAAAACATAACTCCCGAAGAAGTCTTCACTGGAATGAAGCCTGAGATTGAACACTTCAGGTTATTTGGGTGCCCAATGTATTTTCATGTACCCAAAGAGAAAAAGTCCAAGCTAGATCCTTTAAAAAGAAAGGATACAGTGAATCTTCAAAAAAACATCCCTGGTCAGAGACAGATTAAGATAAGCAGAGACGTTGTCCTTGAAGAAGAGATAGTCTTTCAAAGGCCCAGAGAATCTCAGATGGAGATTGACAGTAAGACAATACCTTCTCCCCCTTCAGTAGTTCAAAGGGAGACAGACATTAATCCAGTTGTTCCCGTTGATATGTTCAGAGATATTGCAGTAGGGCATAAAAGGCCTACCTAGATTCACTCTGCAAGAAGCAGAGAAAGATACAAACCTCTCAAGGCACATCCTGACAAAGCAAAAGAGATTTTCGAGCTATCCTTCAGTAATGAGCCACTTCATTGATGTTGAGCCTCCTTGTCTTAGAGAAGCAACAAGAGAACATGTATGGCAAGATGCCATAACAGAAGAATACCAGTATATCTTAAAAAATGATGTATAAGATATTATTCAGGGACCAAAAGGGAAGTTTGTGGTAACCTCCAAGTGGATCTATCAGATCAAGCATGCAACTGATGGAAGTGTCGAGAAATACAAAATGAGATCTATAGCCAGAGGTTTCTCATAAACAGAGGGAGTTGTCTATGATGAGACATGTTATCGCTCAGTTTGTAGGGTAGGTTTAGGTAGCTTGAAGTCAAGGCTCAAACTGGCATAACAGGAGCTTCCCCACCCACTGTCACCTCGATGGGGAGCTCTTTCTATTTAGGGTGGATAATCCCAAGGGAGACGTCTCTAGTAATCTGGGGTTCTGAAGGAAAAGGATCAAGGGTTTAAGGCTCAAAGGTTAAGGCAAGCTTTCCCTTCATAGATTACTGCCAAGAATGATAGTCAAAGAGAAGATATTCCACTGAATGGCACCTGTTTGCGAGACAAAGCAAATAAAACTAGAAATATGCTGCAGTGGTTAGTACTTCAAATATTTAATGACTATCTCTAACACATATGAGCAATAATAGATGTAATTATTGACGAAGTCAATGATTGCTTATAAAGACAAAGGCTTATAATACTTCTTCAATAAGTACAAAATGATGCTTGCATTTAATGTATAAAATCAATCCTTATTATATCACAATGCAATAAATATGCTCATACACCAATATTGTTGCTGCGTCACTATGCAGATTTAGGGTGACGTCAGCCCTACTATTAGGTTAATTTTGAAGACAATGAGAAGAACGTTTTGTCAATTAAGCCTATGAATATAATCAACAACTCAAAGCCTATCAAGAGGGTGACAATATCACAACGTTTTATGCCAAACAAGAGACCAAAATAAGTGTGACGTCACCTTAGGGTTAGGGTTAGGTTAGCTAGACCAAGAGGTGGAACGTTTGGCTAAATT
>SNQJ01S0065283.1:58504-69321 GCA_010110895.2 Picea sitchensis | reverse complement strand
AAGAAGGTTATAACAATCAAACATGACACATACCATGATACCTCGGACCAATTACCTCATGGAGCAAGAGCCCTCTCCGATGCAAGCCCAGGCCGGTGGTGATGGAAGTTGCTACTGCTGACAGGACAAGTCTGGTGGAGAAGAAGAAACATGGGCCCTCAAGGGCCATGCTCAAGTCGATCCGCTCTCGGTACTCCATGTCTAGGACCATGTGGGCCTCGAGACATGATCTCCTAGTTATCCCTAGATATCGAGGATAACAAGACACTTGATCCAGTAAACCCGATACACTTCCATCCGTACTACCATCCATGAGTTGGAAACTATATCAGATAGATGGATTCTTGATGAGTTTGGATTACAGCAAGAATGTTGCTAATCCAAACCTATATTATTACAGTGTTGGTGACGAGAGCCTGATGACTTATTCAGAAAAGCTTGTTGTTGGATACAAGTAATCCTTGACTTTTGAATTCGAGATGAAGAATTTAAGTATGGTGCACTACTTCTTGGGACAAGAAGTATGACATAGAACCGATGAGATTTTCCTGAGTCAAGGAAAATATACAGTGAAAATATTAAAGAAGTTCAGTATGACAGAATACAAAATCCACCGTGATGGATTTAAAGAAAAGGATTGATGATGATTCAGACAAGACTGATCCACAGTTGATTGGATCATTGATGTATCTAGTTAACACCAGACTTGATTCATGCCTTGCAGTGAATGTGCTTAGTCATTTCATGAGACAGACTCACTAGACAACAACAAAACATGTATTAAGATATATATGAGGCACAGTTGGATATGGCCTGAGATATGCCTCCAGTGTGAACTTGAGTTTGCAGGATATGTCGATTCAGATTGAGCAGAAAGTACAATGGACCGAAAGAACACATCCGGTTGTTGTTCTATTGTGAAGTTTTCCATGGTTTCCTAATGCAGCAGGAAACAAAACTCTGTGGCCTTGAGCACCACAGAGGTAGAGTATATAGCATCGAGCGAAGCAATATGGCTTCACAAGCTTCTGACAGATTTACTTGACCATGAGATGGATCCTATGATGATAACCAAGAGTCGTGTGTAAAGCTCCTTGAGAACCCAGTGTTGTTGGACAACTGAGAGGGGAGGGGGGTAAATCAGTTGTTACTGTGCTTAAACAATTATATCCATTTTTAAACTCATTATAGAACACTCAATGATGATCACAATAAATAAGCAATAGAGTATTCAACATCAATCACACACGTGTATAATGCAGAGACAGATATTCCTAAGGAAACCCATAAAGGGTGAAAACCTCTTTTTCTTTATATGATAATAATTTTCTATACATTATCATTCTTATGAGCACCGACTCATAATGAGGCTACCACCTTTGTTTTGCAAGATGCTACTTGCTGAGAGCACCAACTCTCTGGTTTCTCTAGCACCCACTAGAAGGAAGCACCAACTCCCTAGTTTCTCTAACACCCACTAGAAGGAAGCAACAACTCTCTATGTGTTCCAGCACCAACTGGATGGAAGCACCAACTTCCAGTCACACAAGCACCAACCTGTATAACAAAGAACAACAATTCTCCCTTGCACCACCCTGCCACCCTGGTTTCTTTGGCTGCAACCAGATGGAAGCTACAACTCCCTGTGTTCAAGCACCGACTTGAAACTCAGAGGACAACAGTCCTCCCTAGCACCTCCCTACCACCCTGAGATATAAAGTTTGCTATCAGTAAATTTATCACAGTGATACAATATTTATCAATGGCTTACCGATCTCATCATTGTTCTACTACACTGCTCTGCTCTGCCTACATCAGTGTCTTCCTGCACACATTCCTTGCGCTTTTTGTTCTTCTTCCTTTTATGCTCTGTGCGCCATGTCCCTTCTATGCACCATTCCTCTTAAGTGCATTTCAGCCGCTGCACCCTGCCTCCTTCTACATGCATGAACAACTCTCAATAGCAAAAAAAAAAAATCTCTTCTATGTTCTGCATTTTTATAGTCTCTGTGCACCTTGAGCATGCTGCATGCGCTATCTTTTCACAACTCCATTGAGCTTCACTTCGAGATGTGCATTTCGATCTCTCGTTGAGTCCTCTGCCAGTTTATCCTCGCAAGGCTTCATTCTCTCTGGCAGTTCCTACCTCGTTTGTTCTGCATGTATGCCCATTTATTCTGAGCTTCTTTTCTTTTCCTGGCAGTAACAGTCTTCGACCCATTTCCATATGTTAGTCGACTCTATGATGAGTCTACACTCTACTGGCAGTTGCCTCGAGACACTTCGCCTTCTCTGGCAATCACCCTTAAGTCTCTTCGAGTCCTCTGGCAGAAACCATCAGTAATTTCTAGCAGTTACACTGCAAACCTCTCCAACCTTATGCCTTTGGCACCTTTCACCTTTCCTTTCACATGTGGCCTCAGGTGGTGACCAAACGCCTATTTATAAGGTGCTTTTGCGACTCGCGTTTCGGGGATCTGGGGATGAGGCATCTCGACTCTCCAAATCGCGATCTCCGAAATGGAGCTGAGTTGCATGCTAGCTTCTCCCTTAAACCTTCAACAATGTGACCTTGGTTGTGACCACAGGCCTAATCAAAAAGGCATTTCGCGATTTTGCATTTCGGGTTTTCTCTCGTGAGTCTCCTTGACTCCTCATATTGCGAACCCCGAAATGGAGCCTAGTTATGCTAGCTCCTTCCTTCACGTGCCCACGACGATGACCAAGTGCTTATCCATAAAGGGCTTTCGCAATTCGCAATTCGGGAATTTTGTTGTGAGTCTCCTTGACTCCTCCACTTCCGGTACCTGAAATGGAGCCTAGCTATGCTAGCTCCTTCCCCTCACATAACCACCGGCGGTGATCATAGCCTACGCCAAAAAGGTGTTTCGCATTTCGGCATTCCTGTGATGAAGGGTCTCGACACTCCAAGTTGCGATCGTCGAAACTCCGAAAATGGAGCCAGATCAACGGTTCACGCTTTCTCTTGATCAACGACTCAGATTGAATCGTTGTTTCGTGTTTCGCGATTTCGGCAATATTGTGGTGAGACTTCACGACTCTCCATATCGCGATCTCTGAAATGGAGCTTAGTTGTTAGCGCCTTCCTCCAACTCTCGACGATGTGACCACAACCTATGACCACTCGCTAATCATTTGAGCGCTTCACTTTTCAGATCAACGGTCCACATTCCGTGGTGATCGGACGGCTATCCACCACCCGAAACTTTAGCTTTCGGGACTTTGGGGGAGTGTTGATACTAAAACTCCCGAAACTTTAGCTTTCGGGACTTTGGGGGAGTGTTGATACTAAAACTCCCGAAACTAAACTCCCGGAGTGACATCATTCTTGAGTCACTCAATGTTGTGTCACAAGCCTATTAGCTGCCACGTGTCATTCATATTTGTGATTTTCACATTCCTAAAATGCCGAATCAACTTGACACTTGTCGTTGCTTGATCTTGCCACGTGTCATTGCTGACGTAGGTTGCCACCTGTCCTTGCTGACGTGGTGTGTCACGATCTACCTCATGGATCTAGTGGCCCAGATTCGTCCTTGATCCAACGACTAAGATTATTTCGCGATTTCGCATATCGCGAGTTAGAGAGGTTAGGAGCCTCCTTCCTTTGACCTTTCAGTCAGCAAAAAAACTATCGCTTGCCACATGTCCCTCTTGGATCAACGGTCAAGATTTTATCGCGATTTCGCTACTTCACGAGCCTTCGTCGTGCCTGATCAACGGTCCAGATCAATCCTCGATCCAACGGCCCAGATCATTTCAGGATATCACATATCGCGAGTTCAAGAGGTTAGAGCACCTCCTTCCTTTGGATTTCCCGATATGCGAAACTCTGAAACGGAGTCTTTGACGTGCTCTGATCTTTCGCCATGTGTCCTCTTTGATAATGGATGGACCACCTGCATTCGAGATTTTGTAAGCCCGCTTCTCCTTGCACTTTAAAGAACGTGCAGGTTCTCCTGTATCCAACGACGGTCGGACCCCGCACTCAGATCTAACGCTCGAGATCTGTTCTCCCTCTACGCGCTCCTCCTCCTAAGCTTATCCTTCCTGGGTGTTCTTGCCATCAATGACAAGCGCATCATTGTTGTTCCTGTAAACATGCCAACAAGTGTTTCCTGATGGATCGAAACACGATGAGATGAAATATCCTTATATCAGAGATATGATGAAGAGGAAAATCATACGCATGGAGTACCTTCCTACACATGAGCAGATTGCAGACATCTTCACCAAACTAACTTGGTGAAAAATGCCTTACTAGTTGAGAGGGAGTATTGATGACTCCAGCCAAGACAAAATTCAATACGCATCTGTGTGAGACTTGGCATGATGAAGAATGTCTCCCTAGCTGAGAGGGAGTGTTGATGATTGCAACTATGTGAGATATTCTCCAGCTTACAAACCTGTAAGATGTGGATCATTGCAGCTATGTGAGTCTTTCTCGAGCTTACAAACCTAAGAGAAAGCCCCTAAGAAGGGTATGTGGTTCCTACCTAAGATAGAGCTGGAACGTAGAGATGACCTCCTCCATTCAGAGAGTTGAGAAGAACTCCAGATGATTATCCAATGGGAAAGGCGATCTATTGAGTTAGACGTGCCTGTGGCTGAGCACAAGGTGAACGTGTGAAATCCCAAAGTGTTGGGTGCATCGTCACGTGAACGGAAATGAAGATGATGTATTAGCCTCCTCTGAGCAGCAGAGTTGACGAGAAACTCCAGATGATTCTCCTGTGTGAAGCAGTGGGAAAGAAGATCTGTAGAGTGGAGGTGTCTGTGGACGAGCACAGGTGAACGTGTGAAGATCTTGTTCTTCTGTGTAATGCAGTGAGCCAGAGATATGGACATCCCTATGAATGTGCCCCTAATGGATGAGCACTAGTGGGTGTATCAGATCCTTTGCTATATTGTACAAGAGCCAGACCTGCCTGTAACCCTAATTGTAATGTAAAGGGTACAGGTCGGCCCCACCTTAATGTGACTGTTAATTAATGTAAAAGATAATTAATCTGGTTAATATTAATTATATTATAAGCTAGTGAGGTCGGCCCTATTGTGCGAATAGACACTTCTATTGACAGGTTCAGGTTAGTATAAGTAAAGGTAAATTCTCCATTGAGGAATCATATCTTCCATGTGAGTTTGGAAATTTCAGCAAGTACACTTTCTTGGGATAAGTGCGCACCTCTCTTGAGTGCTAGTCTTCTAGGGTTTGAGCACCCTCTTGTATGTTAGGGTTTATCTTGGTGGTGAAGGTCTTTCTCTTGAAGAATATAGCAAAGATTTTGACTGGGTTTTCTTCCCTTGTTGAGAAGGGTTTCCCAAGATACTTCTTGTGTTCTTGTGCACGGTGCTTCTTCTTGTGATCTTGATTGCTGCAACATTTATGGTTATGGTTAAATGCTAAAAATGGAATGAACTTCATGCTTAACCAAGCTTATTGAAAAATCAACAATGCCCTCCAATTGGATATTCTGGGAAAGCAAGGGGAAACCCAAAAGGTTTTCCTTGAAAAAATTAATTTAAAAAAAATGATAAGATAATTTTATTAATGTCCACAAATGAACCAAAAAAGTGGGTCAGTGGGACTTGAAAGTACAATCCAATAGTGACAAACTGTGGGAGTACCAAAGCAACTCCTAGAAGCTAAAAGGTAAAATATGAAATAAAATAAACTGAACTACTGAATGAGAAAAGTAGCCAAAATCCAAAAGCATAAGCCTAGACACAACATGATAAAGGGATACACGTCGTCTTATGTAGGTGCAACATGATGTATTTTATTGCCTCAGCTTTATCTCCTCATAGATGAACATTGTGATTGAAAGATTATATCTGGAATAGAGGAGATGTTACACTAATTTATGTTAATCTTAGGCATCTAAATGCTTAAGCCTTAATGGTTAAAGCATTGATAAAACAATAACCCACAAATAGGAATGTAGACTTGGGATTGCATATGTGTGTGCATATATGGTGCATCTAAAATAATGTTATGTCCCTTTCTAAAAGAGTCTTCTAGACGAATTGACGAAATGGCCTAATAGTCAGGGAATTAAAAAATGGAATTAATTATTAATGTCACCGGAGCAGAAATTAATTAAAAATTAAAGGTGACATTGAGTAAAGTGGAAAAAAGGCACCTAAGTGACTATGGGGAATGTGAAAAGTCACTTAAATTGATTAAAAGGTAAAAAGGTCGCAAAAGAGTCAATGAATGAATAAAAAGGGAAAATGAGGGCACCCTCTCTCATTCTTGCATTAGTAATTTCTAATTTATCATTGAGAGAGCTCAGTGTAGTTTTGGAACTCTTGGGACAGAAACCCTAGAGGGATTTTCAGAGATTGACTTCAGTGGTGAGAACATCCACCCTAGTTGGTCATTCCAAGAGGAAATCACTCAGATTTCTTCACCGGGCTTCATTGTTAGCAGATTTATGTTCCGTAGCTGAGTTTTTCTTCATGCATGGTTTCATTTCTAGAGGTGGCGGCTGAGATTGGGAAGTATAGAGATCGACTTGCATAAAGAGGGCTGAAATCTGTGTGTGTGGGTCGAGTACCTTCATCCAGGGCGTTTTATGTAACAGCTGGGTGCATACTCTTGTGAAAAGCAGCGCTTTCTTACTGTGGATCGAGTTATTGATGTATGGGATCAATCCTCTTGTTAGAGGATTGATATTCTTTCATGGTAGACATAGTTTTAGTGTGGGAAGTGCGCCTCCTTTGTGGCTGTTAGTACCCTTCCAGATCTGGACAAGTTGACATGCTGGGCCTTTTCTCCCTTCACAAAGATCGATTTTTCCCTACAGCAGAACCAGAATTCGTGTGGATGACTTGCTGATTGTATTGGGTGCATTTGCAGTATAGAGAGCTGGATTTATCAGTGTTTTTCTCAGACATTTCATTATTAACTTCATTGCTACATACACTCACAATTACAGGCCTGTACTCTCTTGTACTTTTCCTGTACTCTTTATTTACTTCCAGCTAGCTCCATAATCAGTAATCAGGTCAGAAGTGATTTCTATTATTTGCTGTGTAGTGTGAAGATCATATTGTACACTGTTGTGTTGACATATCAGCCCAGAACTAACGAAATAAATGAGCAGTCATATCCATTTTTGTATATTTGTGTTGATCCTATGCTTGTCATTCTAGCACTGTGGATTATTATTATATGCCACACACATATTTCCAATTCCTGCAAACTGTTGTACAAACTATAACATCAACTACACCTATAAAATATCCACAGTAGCAAACTGTTTGTCAGAATATCTACACGACAGACGAAGGAAATTTTAAAAAAATTCTGAGTGGGAATATTACAAATAACAATAAATAATAATATATTTAATGTTAAAAAGACAACCACCCAACCAAATGATTCATGTAACTATAATGCTACAAGCTCAAAATAGTTCTGAATGTAACTATACTTCTGCTTAGAACAATGACACTAGAAGCCTCCAAAGTAAAAGTTAAGTAAACTTTGATCTTAGAAATATTATAACGGCCTTCTCAGTAAAGAATACTCAGAGTTTGAAACTATATACATTCAGTTGCTAACTATAATGCTACAAGCTCAAAATAGTTCTGAATGTAACTATGCTTCTGCTTAGAACAATGACACTAGAAGCCTCCAAAGTAAAAGTTAAGTAAACTTTGATCTTAGAAATATTATAATGGCCTTCTCAGTAAAGAGTACTAAGAGTTTGAAACTATATACATTCAGTTGCTAAATATAATAAGTAAATTCAATTCCGGACTACACGAAAGAATAAAATTGTCTAAACTCTGAGCAAAATATGCCATTTTACTCTTACCGTGTGGAATCCATTCTCTTCCAGTTTACGGCGTTGAGATGGTAGTATACCCTTTATAGTGTTAATGGGTGCATCAAGGAAGCAATTGACAGGAATGGTTGCTTCCTTTAGTTTACATGTAGACTTCCTCCGTAGTACATTTTCATTAGCCATGGCACTGCCTTCTAAACCTTCCATCTCTGCAGTTTCTAACCTGTTCTTTTTCGATAAATGCAAGTCTTGCTTATATAACTGGAGTGTCCGCGGATTTGGTTCAGCATACAAGACAGAGCAAACAGCAAAATGATTAGATTCATCTCTACCTATACATTCAGTTTCTGTGATATTTGATGACTCAAAAGTAGTGTCCACCACTCTCTGTGTGGATTTGTCCATGTCCTTCTTAATGAGTCGACAATCAACCAATCCTGACTTCTCGTCAGCTGCACTATATAGATCCAATCGTTGGCTACTTCCCAAAACAATGGATGAGAATTTATGACAAGCTTCCAAAACATCCGAGTCATGCAGTGAAGAACCTGGCCCTTCTTGCAGTGGGCATGCACACTCTCTTAAAGCCCTTTCATGGCCAATCAAATCATCTACACTGCCATAGCCCATAAGGAAGGACACCTGATTGCATGAAAACAAAAATTGCATTATCAAAATTACAGCCTCCTGATGCAAATTAACACCTAACTTAAAAATCAGGTTAGCCGCTTTTCATAGGTAAATAACTCTGTTTCAGGCAAACAAAATATTTAAAATATGAAATTGAAGAATTGACACAGTTCAAATTTTAGAAAGATTCGATAAAGAGAATCAAAACTTCTGTTTGGGAAAGACCCCAGAAAAAACATCATCTATACTGACAAAGTTCTTTAGCTATCAAAGATAACTATTACTAGTTCAAGACAACAATGAAAATAAAGAAGTTATCAATAAATCTGAGGAGCTGAAATAATTCAAACCTAGAATGATTTAATGCATCAAATATATAACAGTTCAGAATCAGCCATTTCCAGCAGTGTAAACGAAGAGCGAAGAAATACTAATGCAATCAAAAGTAACCACTGCATGTCATGTATGATGAAATATATGAAAGAGAAGAAGTAGAATGAAGTGTAATCATGCAATGTTGGAACACATGGATATGAACTGCAAAGCAACTTAACATTCATGGTCTAGTTTGTTGCTTTCTAAATCCTTTGAAAAAATTATATTCATTCAATGTCTGGACTTTGAGTAGCCATATGAATAATGCAGCATCTAAAGTAAAACTTCACCAAACCTCATTACCAAGTGAAAAGTGTATTTTGCAATCGGAAACATTGAAATCAAAATAAACAAGAATTATCACACTAACAAGACTAAATATATGTGTGGATCAATTCAGCAAACTAGATGAGCATAAGCACAGTAGGAAATAATATACCAAGAAAAACACCAAAACAGCACATACCTTATTAAGAATCTGTAAACGATCTGATATGGACAATCGAGAGTAGTTCTTCACTTCCTCTAATAAACTTTTAGCAGACTTATGAACTAAAGGAGAACATAATGGTAAAAGCTTTGAATATAGAAAGTTACTGAACCTGAAAATTACAAATGTTATAGTTCAACTTAGAATTGCAGCAAACAGCAAATATATCAAATGCCTAAAGACAGAGACAATCAGGAAGATGCTTAACATCTGACAAAAAAATCAAAAGAATCTAGATAAATGCAATTCTTCCTGCAGTGGTCCAGTAACAAAATGGAGTTACTACTGCAACAGAAATAGAAGAGTAACAACAGTAACAGAAACAAAGAAACAATAGGGCCACCTAGACCCCCAGGGGTGGATTGCACCTGCAAATCTGAGTAATGGAGGAAGACGTCTCCAATAAACACCAGTAATTGGTTCATTAGATGGATAAAATTATACAAGATACATATGAGAAGGAAGAAATCCCTGTTTATATCAATAAAATGGCAAAAACCCTAATAAAATCCTAACTTAATGCATAAAGTGGAATTTTCACAAATATAACATTATTACAAAATTTGAGCGTACACTCAAAAAAATAGCTCATGCACATAGATTCTAAAACCTACTAAGGATGTTGGGGTCAGGTACACAACACTTCCAGCAATGAAAAACTTATGCAGAAGGTTAAATCAAATGCTGTGTTTACCTCATATTCTTCCCTTGAGCATCTCTAAAATGATTTTCGGCCTCATAAAATATTGCAGTTGACAAATGTTTATCCCGAAGAACCTACAAGAAGACAGTCAAGTCAGCTTTTACAGTACATTTACTGGAGTAGGATATAAACAAGGAAACATGTAGAAGAAGGTAGATATCACATGATCGGGACAAGAAATTTCATAGTATATGTCAAGTAAATTGGTTTCCAAGACTAATCATGTTGAAGAAATTGAAATCCAAACATGTACTCCCATTGTTTTAAACAAACTATATCAAATATTTGAGACAATACAGATCTACCTGTTACCCTCATATTGTATGAGAGGTAAACTGGTGATTTTCATCACATGACAGGATTTTTAGGGTAAGATACAGGGATGCTGATGGACTTTACACCTTCTCTTTTTCCTGCCGATGATGCATTCTGGGGTTGAGTAGATTGATGATTTATGGATCACCCTCTTGGTACTACTTCTCAATGAGTATGGATCATGTTTCCTCATCATGGTGTTGTATGGGATGTTCCACATTGGTTTATGTATGATGGTTCTTAGCCCCCAAGGGTTAGTAACATGGGATAAGAAGTGGCTTATGTGGTGGTTTGTCTTGGTGCCGGCTTCTCTCTTCTTGATTGCATATCTTTGGTTGATGGAACTAGAAACTATGATCTCATCGATAGTTGTGGGTTGCTTCTCAGTGTTAAATTTACATGCAGCAGCGAGAGCCATTCTCCTGGAGGATGGCTAAGACCCTAGACGAGATCTAGGGCACCCAGTGCACTCCTGGGATATGTGGTC
>SNQJ01S0065283.1:32343-52842 GCA_010110895.2 Picea sitchensis | reverse complement strand
TTATCACTAAACCTAGTCTACAGATCTACTGTTGTTCTGAGTTTACATTGATACTTGAATGAGCCTTGTCTAAACTGCTGTTATTGTTTTTACTAGATATGCTCTTATGCTTCAAGATCTAAGATCTCTTATTGATAATTTTTGTTTGTCTGCCTCTATTATCATTGTTTACTATAGATCTGACTCTATAAGCTGTTTGTGCTTTAGATCTAAGTAGTTTCTGTTTTGAAAATTAAAAGGTGACCTCTATCTGCATTTTACCCTAAAATCTAACACTCAGTGTTTATGTTGTTCATCCTAGCACCCATACACAGGATTTTTACATATGTTGTATGTTGATTTTTCATTAAGCTAGGTTCAAGCAAGAAGTTCATTCCAATTTTAGCATTTTACTTGAACCGTAGACAATTGCAGTTACACCATAAACAATTTGCTGCAGTAACCAAGATCACAAGAAGAAACACCATGCACAAGTACACAAGAAGTATCATGGGAAACCCTTCTCAACAAGGGAAGAAAACCCAGCCAATCCTTTGCTATATTCTTCAAGAGAAAGACCTCGGCCTCCAGTCTGCAAGACCTCCTCCCAGCCTCAAATAGGCTCTCATAGATCTATCCAGAGTGTCTTTTTTCAGCTTTGGATGCTAGGAGTATCCGCCGCTCCTACATCCACCCCAAGATCATACAGTCGGACCCCCCGATAGTCCTTGCGGACACCGACATTGAGCCAATACCCAATTCGCCCCCCTTGCCATCGGCCATCCAACCCGGGAGACCTTGACAACCGCATTGTCAAACCTCTCTCTCACTTCCTCTCTCTCTCTCTTGAAAAACTTTTGAGTTGGGCATACTCACTTTTATTTTGGATCATCGTACCTTTGTCGTGGTTATATACTTTTTGAGCCTACACTACTTTAGGTTTCTTTCTTTATGTTATTATCAACATTATCTAGGAGTTGCGATTGCACTCCCACATTGTACTCATACTTGTTGTAGCTTTCAGTCCCATTGACCTACTTTTGTGTTCATTTGTTGGACATTAATAAAATTATCTTATATCACTCGCTAGGGTAGAACACATAATTTTTAAAAGATTATGTGTTTGATAAAGGTTTTAGGTAAAATGTCAAAGAAGGCTACTGCCTTGTGCAATAATTTGATGCATTTCAAGCATCAATGCATTATTTCTAAAAGTTATTGCCTTCAATTTGGTTATTGCACTCTCCTTTTTGTTTTTATGCTCAGCTGGAATGATGAGGATGACAGGCAATGCTTTTGTGAACCTAAACTGAGCAGTTTTTCAACTGAAATTTAAGGTTTAACTATTTTACTGTTATTTCCCCATATGCAAAGATAGGCATTTTGTCTACTAAATACCATGCTGTTGATGATAACAATAACAATGTTTACATCCTCTTTATTGCTAATTCCCACTCCTTTGATTATTTGTATTATTATTCACTCAATGACTTCACTGCTGAAAGTGACTTGCTGGACTCCAGTTTTATCTACTTGTCTGGCTGAGATAGATTTTTACTACAAGGTGCACCAACAAAAAATAATTAGACTCCTATGCACATGACATTTATACAACATCACAGTCAAGTGCATTCAAAATAAAGAGTAAATATATAGCACATACTTACAGTAGTACTTGATTCAGTATTCGAAGCCGAAACTATAGTGGTGTCAGCAAGCACTGTAAAATTGCTTAATTGACAAATCATGCCAGGCATGCTCGGTTGTATAAAACCTGTAAATGCAAAGATGACTATTACAGGGATTTCACTTCATAAATGCTTAGTATTCAATGAATCAAGTTTAAGCAGCAACTTGAACTATTAATACAATCAACATCTCTAGCTAATTATACTGTATAATTCCCTGGACTAAGTACAATTTTTTAGTCACAAATTTAGAAAAGGATGGGTGTGCCTTCTGTTGCCGTCCTTATACACACTTGCAAACGTGAGCTAAGTCCGGCTCACTTAGTGTGTCCTTGGAGGCACAATGCCTAGGTTCACAGCCCACGCTGTCACTTTGACCGGAACCTCTTCCGTCTAGGCTTACTCCTAGGGAAGCCAAAGGGGGTAGACCTTAGTTACTAGATGTGTTAGAGTTAGGTTCTAGGTGTTAATTTTAATTTGTTAAGGTTAGAGGGGATTATAATCCTAAGATGCTAAGGCAACCATGCAAGATGCAAGGGTTAGCATGTGAGGCAAACCTTTCCCTAGGTCAACTAAGACTAGTGCCTAGAAATTGGGCAAGGGGTCAACTATGTTCAAGGGTGGTTCTTTACAAAAAATTACAAATTACTTACAAGTTTACAAAAGAATATATCCAATGAAAGAATACCATATACAATTACTTACAATAAAGAATGTTGGGATACAAATCATACAAAGCAAGCTAACCACATTTGTACTTCTTACGTGTGCAGGATATCAAAAGACTAAAGCATCCAATCACATCACCATATTCATGATATCATCGTCAACACATTCCAAAGATTTCGAAGATTTAAGCACAATTGTTATGAAGATTATTGAAGGTGATCCACACTCTTGATTATTAAACCCCCAAGTGTTCTATTAGATTTGGTCTAGGGTTTAATTATTAGGCTTTTCTTAAGATTTATCAAGTTTTAATTAGCTTTCACCAAAGCCTCCTCCTCCTATTGCCAAATAACTGCTGGATGCTCAAGATAGTATGGCAACGAGGCCAACCCTAGCAGAACCAGTAAGCCCAAAACAAGAGTACTTCCCGGAGAGGACACACACCTGGTGCGCCACGGGGTAGTCCCCTGCCACTACCCTCCATTGTTTTCCTCAAGCTCCGTTTTAGATGGTGAAGATGGTGGTCTAAGGTACCCTAAATGGTCTATTAAGTATATATATTGATTAGGTAGACTTTTAGGTGATTATTAGAGTGTTTAGAAGATTTTAAGGCACTTTTTAGGTGCAATTTAGTGATATGGCCGAAACTGTTATTAGCTTTTAAGTGTGTTGTCTTAGGCTTTAACAATTTAAGTATATCAACACATGTAAAGCAAATAAGAGATGAAAAGTAAGACTATCACATGCACAATGAGAGCTTGCTATGAAACAAGAGAACTATGGCAAAAACAACTTGCCTTAATGAGATAAAAGAAAATTTAAAGTGTTTGCCTACCTAACCATTCAACATTCAAGCCCAAGCAAATGGCTTCCAATAGATATAAAAATGAACCAATTACTTGTTAAGCACTTTAGAGATTTGAAGCATTAAGATTTAAATCATGTGCAAAAGAAAGATATAAAAAGCTTGAAATGAAACTAAGCAAGATCTAGTTAGAGTATTTGAGTGTGTTGCCCAATAGGATTAAGATTAAGATGTAGATCTAGAACATAAGCAATTTAAAACATTAAACCATAGATCATATCATATCATATCATCAAGTATTAACACTTAGCCTTACCTATTTGGGGTATTCCTCTCCCAACTAGGTAGGTGATTAGATTAGATTTGCTTAATTAGGTTAAGTTCTTTAAGATTTTAGCAATTAGGGAAAACCATGAAAGAAGATCAAGAGACATAAACTAAGCTACAATCTAAGCTACTAAGCAAGCAAGAAAACCCCACGGCCTAGGTTGGGAAGGTGCCCTCACCTCCAAAACCTCACGGCCAAGCTAAGAAAGGCTCAAAAAATGAAGAAAACTTAGATCTAACCCACGTCCTACCTATCCCAAAGCTCACAAATGGGAGGAGGTCGTACCACTTCTCCTCCTACAATGTGAGCTTCAACCAACAAGCAAAAAGGAGGAAAAATACACAAAAATGCTATAAAACGAAAAGGGGGGTTGAGATATAGCTACCAAATCCCCAAAAGGGTCTTCTAGTGTTGTGTGTCTCTCTTTTGGGCAGCCCAAAGCATCTCAACCCGATCTGATATACCTGCAAAATCAGCAAGCTTTGCTTGCTAGAATGGCTACACACAACCAAAAAGGGATTAAGGAAAAACCTTGCCTTTTAGGGCAAGAACTTTCCACAATAAAAAGAGATTATATTTGATTGATTTGACCTACTTAAACAATTATATGCTAGCTGAAAATGGAATGAGTGAAAAGCAATAATAGGAAAAGTAATAGGGTTAGAGAAATGGAGTATGTGAGAGCTTCAAGTGACCCTTCTCCTTGTAGGAGTTCCCAATGAAACCCTAAAGATAAACCTGCAAGATCCCTTCAAACAACATGCATACAATAGACAATATGTTGATGTATTGAAACAAAATGACACTTTATTTTATTTAATGCATCAAGATATATAAACCCAATAAGCATACGCCCTATTAGATCTACTTAGATAACACTTTACCTAAGATCTAGTGTTGCAAGCATCTAAAAATACCAATACAATGTTACCTCCCATGCATAAGAAAAATAAGCATACGCCTTAGTCTTCTTGTTGTCCTCCAAAGTTTCTCCAATATTTATATTACTCAAGAAAATGGTTTTGGAGAAAAAATACTCCAAAACCCTAGAGCATAGAATGGAAATGAAATGGAATGAATGACTAGAGAGAGAAAGAGTTGTAAATCAAGTAGCATAACAATAGCTCAAGATATGGTGAGTTGGGAGTGAGGAAGGAGATCTATTTATACTTGGAGAGGCAAACCTACCTCTCTTGGATCTATGCCAAGTGTCCACCACCAAGCAAATGAGTAGATCTCAAGGCTAGGGCGCACCCTTAGGGTTTGCACAATAGATCTAGGGTGTAGAAAAATAGAAAAAATGCTTGGATAGATCCAAGGGCATGTAGGAGGCATGGGATTTGTGCCAAGGTAAATGAAAAGGCTCAAATAATTTTTTAAAAATTATTTGTGAAGTTTCTAGAAGAGGGAGGGCGCACTTCTCTTGGAGGGCGCACCACTTGGGATGAGGGAAAGGTAATGAGGGGTGAGAGATGAGTGAGGTAGGTTGGGATCACACAAAACTCATGAGGGAGGTTGTGGGATCCGTGCTAGGGCAAGAGAAAGAGCCTCAAACAAAAACAAAAAACGAATTTTCCATTGGAGAGACACAAAGGGGGGCATAACTCTCTTGGAGAGCGCTCCACAAGGTCAAAAATCAACCCAAATGCAAGGATGGGTGAGGTGGAGTGAGTGGGGTCACCTTTCGGGGTGATATAGGGGCTAAATGAAGCGAAAGCTCAAGAGAGGGGGCCACACTCAAGTCACAAATTAATTAAAAAAGGAAAAACGTCAATCCCCCTAGGGGGGCGTGATTTTTTAGTGTGGAGGTGGTGTAAGGGGTTAAACAAGGTTGAAAAAGGTTGGGACGCTAAGGTTATGCTTAGGGAGTCTCTCTCTAACCATCATTTCAACATTTCACATCATCTAACTCATTATTACAATTTTTACATTTTGCCATGTTTGGACTTTAGCAATTAAAATTGTTGTTTTAGACTGACTAACACTCCGGGTGGACAAACCCATGACTAAAGTTGTCCGATTGAGCTGAAACTTGGTCCATGGATGTAGGGGGTGCTATTCCATTTCTTTTGAGCAGAAATACCCCTATCAAAAATCCAAGGATCCAATTTTTACAATTATTGCTCAAAAATAATTAATTAATTAAATAATTAAACCTCCAAACTTCGAGAAATTTAATTAAAAATTAATTAATTAAAAAAAACTAACCTAGACTCGATGAAATTCCGCGAAACTTTCTAAGATGTCTTGCATGGTCATTTACAATGATTTCCCTATATAGTTACCAAGACATAAGCCCACTAGAACGTCGTTCACCACTTTGGAGGACTTATTGCAAGTGTGAAGGAAAAACTCAAGGGAAATCAATAAGGCTAAAAAGCCCAACTGATAACCTGAGGATAAAAAACCCTCGGTGAAAGGAACTCTCCCAGTGAACCAATTCCAAGGTAACTAACCTAGACATGACTCATGCAGACCTATTACATTATTAACCCACGCAGGGGTGGAAAATTCCAATTACAAAAATAAGTGTTGGGGCCAAACACTGCCCTGTAGGACCAAAAGTCTTCGACAACATGGCATCTGATGATGCATTTCTTCATGGCACATAAGTTGACCACCGGTGCTAAATGGGCGGCCATCACCTTCATATATTGAGTCTCAATCACATAAACTTCCACATTCAAATACTCATTACGCACATAGATATAGTTTGTTGGGTTGTGCTTTAGCAGTTGCCGTAAGAATGACCCAAGTTCAAACCCTGTGGGTCTCACTCCCCCCTGTGATGGAGGGCCAGGTGTGGCCGTTACTGCAGTTTTGCCACATTGATTGTAACGGCATAGCCACTGAAATTGTGCCTGTAGTGCTTGGCTTTCGGGCTGTGGATGCAAGTTAGCTTAGCCACTGCCAATTATGGCCTTTAGGCCTACCAAACATGACCTTGTTTCAACGGGTTTTTTAATTATGCACATGGATACAAATTGGTTACTTACAGAAAGTAAATCCAAACATGGTCTTAATGTGGTTTTGAGGAGATTGTAAAATCATAATCGATCAAATTGAACTTAAGAGCATAGTAAATTGTTGAAAAGGCAGCATTTTTCTTCATGTCTAAAATATTTCCATGGGTTTTGGATCCCTTGCAGTGATTTTCTAAAGTTGCCATATGAGAATAGTGGTCCACGTGTTTTTGGAGTGGAATAATGGCACCCAATTCAAATTCCAAACATGTATGCAATGTAGTTGATGTGAATGCACATACAATGTTTAGGGGGTGTTATCATATCTCAACCTTGTCCACTATGAACACTGTCGCCATGTTGCTTAGCTTTGTAAATGATATTTGACTTGGTGGTCCATAATCACCAATGACCATAGCTCTCAGCGTTGTATTTGTGTATTGTCTTGTGATAAGAGGACTGTTATCCTGCCAACTTCTCATCATATTTGTGTCCTACATGCTAATGCACCAGCACTTTGTCAAGAAATTCCTGGATCTGTTGCTTTATTGTTAATACCAGGGTTACAGGGGAGCCAACATGCACTTCAGACAAACTATGTGTTGATGGGGTTTGCCTCAGTGTTACTTGATTTCTCTTTGATGCATTATGCTACGTGGTTGTTGTTCTCACCATGTCGCATTGCACCTTGGCTGCCCTATCCTTACTATAGCACATGTTTCAGGCCCATATTTCATAATGTTGCATTCCTTTCCGTTTTCCATACTTCTGGTTAGCAGGTGGTTGCAGATCTGCTATCTCATATTTGCAATGTTCCACAAAGTTTCAGGGACATAAGGATGCAAGGATATGGGGGGCCATCCCTAGGATGTGTGGAGAGATCCCCCAAATTTCAAGGGACACCATAGGGGATGTCAAGGTCCCAGGCATACAGAAACCTACCCCAAATAACAAATATATAAAGATAATAAAAAAAAAATTAAAAATATTAAAACATAATTAGAGTTTTTCTATGCATAATTAATCACGCATTTATACAATTAAAGGAACAACATCCATGATCCAATTGGAAATTATACAATTTGGAAAATTAGTATTCAGAATAGGAGAATCAATCTATTTCTCATTGCAAAATCATAAATGTCCAAATCATAATGAAATACAATCATACATCATATAATTATATCTATCCATCTCTCTTTCCCATGTCATCCCTTGTACACCCCTTGTACTTGTGGACTTCACTAAGGACATCCCCTACATAAATGTGACACTCCCAATGCTTGCCAATGCTCAAAGATGCCCCCTAAGGGTGCACCTCCTCATAAAAACAACAAATAACATATTTTTTTTCCTCAAAGCAAGGTGAGATTACCAAACCTTGCCTCACCTTTTCTTCTCTATGCAAAAAACAAAATCCTCTTAGCTTCCTCCCACGAGGGCTTACAAAGGCAGCTAGATGCAATTGCTAATTTTTATGACCACAGCCAATTGATGGCAAACCGTCAAGACAAAGGACATGTATTCAATCCTTATACAAATGCCATATCAAACTTTCATTTCTTTTTTGGAGGGAATGAAATTGAGAACACCGCAGCGGACTCTTACTCAGGAGTCCAATTCATAGATCCTAGATTGAGTTTGAGGCCTGTTATCCCCTAGCCTAGGGATAACTAAGGAGATCACGTCTCAAGGCCCACGGGTCCTAGACATGGAGTACCGAGAGCGAGACGACTTGAGCATGGCCCCGGAGGGACCCTCTTTTCTTCAGTGCAGTCCACATATCACCAGCAGCAATATCCATCACACCAGCCTGGTCCTGAAGTAGGAGTGAGTCTTGCTATATGAGGTAATGAGTCTGAGTATAATGGTATGTATCACTCTAATTTTTGAAGTACTTGAATATGTTGTATTGAATCCTTCTTCATTTCATGACGTTTGCTTGGAAATTATGCTCTTTGCCTCGTTCATACCTGGAAGGGTGACATGGTGCCCTAGTAAGTTGATTTCCCTTTAGGACGGGTTACTACTGGGTGGATCTGTGAAAAGTCATCGTTCGTTCCCTTCATACTTACCACTTTCCATCTTTATTCCTTTCATCTCCCATATCCTTGTTTGGGCATTGGGATTGGCTACATTATGAAGGGTTGTACCTTAACTTGTGGGAAGAAGGGGCTAAAGGCCCAGTGGGTTAAAGTAGTTGGCAAGAGTTAAAAGCCAATTTTGAAACCTTGGAGATGCTTCGCCTCGGGATCCCCAAGAAAGCAATGAAAAGCTTCTCAGTAAGAAAAGGGGACCCATAAGATAACATAAACACTCAAGGTACTAGTTGATGAATAGGAGGTCTCATCACGAGCCGACCTATAATGACCATGGGCATGTAGCAGTATGACACTACCACCTATCTGGTCACCAAGCCAGGGCAGTGGCTCTTGGTGGCATAACCAAGAGAAAGGGGTCTCATCACAAGCCAGCCTTCTCATTTCCGTGAAATGTTTGTGGATAACGTTGTCACCTCTAGTCATCAAGCTAGGATAGTGGCCCTCAACTATTTCCTTGAAGCACAAGAGCGAAAGATCAAAAGAAATAAAGCTAAGAGTAAAAGGCAATGAATGGGCTAAGAAAACAATTGCATTCATGACAAGGTGCAGCTCGCCCTCTACAAAGGCATGTTGAAATATTATAACTGCAAAGAGTATTCTATTTATTATTGAGTCATTATTAATTAGATCAATCCCCTTTTGTGGATTGATCATGTCGGGCATTGTAATTGACCAAATCCCCTTTTGTGGATTGGTCAAACCCTACGTATATTATGCTAATTAAGAAGTCGGCCCCCAGGCGTAATTAAAGTGGTTTTAACCACTAAGAAGAGAAGTCGGCCCCCAGGCGTAATTAAAGTGGTTTTAACCACTAAGAAGAGAAGTTGGCCCTGCCCAGTGAAGAGACACATTTCCAACGCATGCCAGCTAGTATAAATAAAGGAGGCTAGTGCCTCATTTGTTCACTCACTCATTCACTCATCAAGTGCGCAAGTTTGGAGAGCTACAGTTGGGAGAAGAAGGAAGAGAGAGGCGCATTGCTCAATGTTGGATATTCTCTAGTGTTTTGGTTTATTGTCTTGGCATTGTATTGGCTATCTATATTAAGGAAGTTTTGTTGGGTTTTCCTCCCCATGAGGGTTTCCCAGGATAAATGTTGTGTATCTTGTGATTGTGTTTCTCTCAGTGATCCTACCTATGCCATGGTTATCTAGTAAATTGAAAAGAAACCTAATAATAGCTCAAAACTTACAATGGTATCAAAGCTAAACTGAAGAGAGCACCTTTCATTGGATAAGCAAAAACATCATTGTTGTCGTACAAGAAAATTAGAGGAATTTCAACCTAAAAATCATCAAGGAAGCGCGCCCTAGCCTAGTGAACTCATTGGCAGCTTGAGCGCACTTTTCCAGTGGACAAAACTCCTAGAAAGTGAAACCCTAGTTTTCACTGGTACCAAAAAACCAGAACCAATACCAGAAGTACCAGTCCAGATTAGCGCAGGTCAAATTTGAAAGGGAAAAATTTGGATTTTCTGAAATCTAACTACACCAGCCTACTCACCTCAGCCAAGCGCATCTTCCGGTAAGTTCAAATTTAATTTCTGAGCACTTTCATTTTTTGGTCATTTTCCCAGCTCTAAGTCAAGATGTCTACAAGCACCAAGCTTGTTGACAAGTTAGAAGGTGTGGATAACTTTCGTGCCTGGAAGTATAGGATTGCACTCATTCTTGAAGAGAACGATCTTTCAAGATTTATCAAAGAAAATGTACCAGAACCTACAGATGCTACAGCTAAAGCAAAGCACCAGAAGGATATGGTTAGGGCCAAAAGAATCATTGCAGACTCTATCAAAGATCACTTGATCCCTCAAGTGGCATCTAAAGATACCCTAAAAGAAATGTTTGATGCCCTAACCAAATTATATGAAGGAAGAAACATTAACCGGAAGATGAACTTCAAAACTCAACTCAAGAATACAAAGATGCAGAAAGGAGAAACAGTTCATGAATATTTCTCTAGAATCTCTCAATTCAAGGAACAGCTAGAAGCAATTGGAGATAACCTAAATGAAGATGAACTCATAATGACAGCTCTTAATGTTCTCACAAGACCTTGGGATGCATTCATCCAAACCATTTGTGCCAGAAAGGAAAAACTACAATTTGACAGTCTTTGGGAAGAATGTGTTCAAGAAGAAGCAAGAGTAGTTAACCGAGAAGCAGTATTATTAAGGGATGACGATCAAGCTCTAGCTACTCATACTAAAGGAGGAAAGAGAAGGCCTCACCTCAAGAAAGAAACCCACCCACATAAGGAGTCTCACTCCCCAAACAAATTCATCCATAAAGAATCTCACCTCCAAGGATATTCCAAAAGTTTCAGAAAGGTTAAAGAAGAGAAAGAGCTTTCTCCTCTTATCAATGCTACCATTGTGATAAGATGGGACATATTGCTAAAAATTGTCCAGCTAGAAGAGAAGAGTACAAGAAGATAAACAAAAGGCACCATGCCCATACAATTGAAGATGAAGAGCCACCCACAAAGATGATTAAAGAACAGATTGAAGACTATGTCTTAATCTCTGCCCTCTCAGGATCAGTATCACCTAGTGAGGATACTTGGCTCATAGATAGTGGTGCTTCCAAACACATGACAGGTCAAAGAGACATTCTCTTTAGCCATACAAAAAAGAACTTTCCCCAGAAAGTTACACTATGAGATGACTATCAAATTATCAATACCCTATCAAAGGTGTGGGAGAGTCAAATTACAAACTTGATTCAGGAACCCCAATGAAGATGAAGGATGTACTATATGTACCAGGTTTGACAAAGAACTTACTTTCTATCTCAGCTTTAGAGTTGCTTTCATAGATGGAGAAGTTATTATGTGGCCTAAATGAAAAACCATAGAAGATGAAATTGTTATTCGAACAGAAGAAGGTGGCTTGTATAAGCTAAAAGGTCACTCGGTTGCAGCCTTAACGCATTCCATTGAAAGCCCGTGTGAACTTTGGCATAGAAGACTAGCTCACATCAACTACAAGGCATTACTATATGTGAACAAGGTAGTCATGGGTCTACCAGAATTCAAAGTTGATCATGAATGTGTGTGCAAGGGATGTGCACAAGGAAAGAACATAAAGAATCTTTTCCCAAAGAGCGAGAGTAAAGCAGGAGTCTTGGAACTCGTCCACTCAGATGTCTATTGCCCAATGCCATCAACCTCTCTTAGTGGGTATGTATACTATGTGTCATTCATTGATGATTATTCTCACAAAACCTGGGTTTACCTTTTGAAATCAAAATATGAAGTGTTTGGCAGATTCAAGGAATTCAAAGCCTTGATAGAGAATCTCTCTGAAAGAAAGATCAAGATACTCGAGACAAATAATGGAGGAGAATACACCTCAAACGAATTTGTAAGATTTTGAAGAGATGTCGGGATTAAGAGGGAGATCACCACTACCTACAATCCTCAACAAAATGGTGTAGCAGAAAGAAAGAACAGAACTATAATGGAAGCAGTGAAGACTATGATCCATGATCAAGATCTTCCAACGCACTTATGGACAAAAGCAGCAAGAACAGCAGTGTATGTACAAAACAGATTATCCCATAGTGCACTTGGGTTCAAAACCACCGAAGAGATGTCCTCCAGAAAGAAGCCAAAAGTAAGCCATCTCAAAATATTTGGATGTCCAGTATTTGTACACATTTCGAAAGAAAAGAGAACCAAGCTGGACCCTTCAGGAAAGAAGGGAATATTTGTTGGATACTGTGAGGTCTCCAAGGCCTTCAGAATTTACATACCAGGTCATCATATTGAGATCAGCAGAGATGTAACCTTTGATGAAGATGTAGCACTCAAGAAATCAAGGAGACGCCAGCTTGAAGAAGTATATGAAGAAAAACTTGTAGCTCGCAGAGTTGCAGAACCACTGAGGGAAGTCACAGTTTCCCCCGATGATGAGATTCATGAAGATCATGATATGATAGAATCTAAAGAACCTCCCCAGATGACGATCTCTCACAAGAGAAAACCAGCTTGGGCAAGGGAACTTATTCAAGATGGAGAGAAGTATGGTGCCCCCGAAGGAACCATGAGACAAGTTAAGAAACCTAAGCCATTCTCCAGTTATATGGCTTTGATGTGTGATCTCATAGAGAAGGAGCCTACTTGCTTTGAAGAAGCCATTCAAAAGAAAGAATGGGCAGATGCCATGACAGAAGAATACCAATCCATTGTAAAGAATGATGTATGGAAAATAGTTCCCAGACCAAAGAGCAAGGATGTGGTATCTTCCAAATGGCTATACAAGATAAAACATGCTGTTGATGGAAGAATTGAGAAATATAAAGCAAGGTTTGTAGCTCGTGGCTTTTCTCAAAAGGAAGGCATTGATTATGAAGAGATGTTTGCTCCTGTAGCCAGATACACTTCAATAAGAACCAGCATAGCCCTTGCAGCTAAGATGAAGTGGAAGTTACACCAAATGGATGTGAAAACAGCTTTCTTAAATGGTGTCATTGAAGAGGAAGTGTACATAGAACAACCTCATGGGTTTGAGGTTGAAGATAGAAAGACACATGTCTGCAAGTTGAAGAAAGCTTTGTATGGAAGAATTGACAGTTTCCTGACGAGCTTGGGCTTTACCAAGAGTAAAGTTGATTCTAACCTTTACTTCAAGGTTATGAATGATGAGCCTGTTATATTGTTGTTGTATGTAGATGACTTAGTCTTAACTGGAGAAGAAAAGATCATCATTGATTGTAAGAAGAAGCTTGCTGCAGAATTTGAGATGAAAGACCTAGGCCTAGTGCACTATTTCTTAGGTCTTGAGATTTGGCAGAGCCCAGAGAAGATCTTCCTTAACCAAGGGAAATATGCAGTTGAAATACTAAAGAGGTTTGATATGTTGGAGTGTAAATCCATGAATACACCCATGGAAACAAAGTTGAAGCTCCTGGTTGATACTTCGTCAAAATTGATTGATGCTATGCTATATAGATAGATCATTGGATCGTTGATGTATCTGACGAACGCCAGGCCAAATATATGTTTTGTTGTGAACACCTTGAGTCAGTATCCGGTAAAGCCCAGACATGTTCACCTTGTTGTTGCAAAATATGTGATGAGATATCTTAAGGGTACGTTGGACTTTGGTCTCTGCTACAATGGAGATCAAGACTTCAAACTGATTGGTTATACCGATTCAGATTGGGTTGGAAGTGTTTCTGGCAGAAAGAGCACTTCAGGATGTTGTTTCAGTCTAGGGTTAGCCATGACTTCATGGCAGAGTAGGAAACAATCTAGTATTGCTTTCAGCACAGCAGAAGCGGAATACAATGTTGCACGTTCCACCAGTTGTGAAGCCATATGGCTACGAAAGTTGTTGACAGGTCTATTTGATCTGGAGATGGAAGCAACCGTGATTCTATGTGATAACCAGAGATGCATAAAGATGACAGAGAACCCTGTGCTCCATGACAAGTTGAAGCACATAGAAATCCGGTATCACTACATCCGTGATATGGTGCAGAGAGGAGTCATAAAGCTCCAATATGTTAGCACAGATGAGCAGGTTGCAGATGTGTTGACCAAGCCTCTTTCTCGTGTAAAGTTTGAGCACTTTCGAGACAAGCTTGGTATAGTCCGAAAGGACCTCCCTCGAAAGGGGGAGTGATGTTGATGATACTATGGTATCCTGACCAACAGCAGGTAGCTCAGTTAGGATTTTATATCCTAGGGGACTGATCATCCCTAGACAGATCCCAAAGGTCTGGTAAGAACGGTCTGTCAGAGAACTTGTGCATGTATATGCTAGTTGTGGTCAGTAGTGGTAGCTCGGTTAAGATTTTTATAATCCTAGGGAATATTATCATTCCTGGGCAGATCTCAAAGGTCCGGTAAGGATGATCTGTCACAGGACCACGTGGTAGCTCCGTTAGGATTTTATATCCTAGGGAATCTTATGATTCCTAGGCAGCTCCTTAGGGATTATCAGAGTACCACAAAATGTTGTAACACTTGCCTCATTATGTTGCTCCATGATGATGATGTTGTTACTCCAGCCTTCGTGTTGTGATGATGTTGTTGTTCCAGCCTTTGTGATGTGATGATGATGCTATTGATGTTATTGATGATGATGATGTATTAGTGTTATACTAATCCATGTTGATGTAGATGATGATGATGATGCCATTCGAGCTCCTTGTTGTGGATGATGATATTGATGATTAGAAAAAACTTCAGATGATTTATAGATATGTCAGTCAGTGTTCCAGATGATGTTGATGTTGCTGCCCTCTCTCTCTCTTGATGATGTTGTCGAATACCCTTCTTGTTAAGGGGGAGTGTTGAAATATTGTAACTGCAAAGAGTATTCTATTTATTATTGAGTCATTATTAATTAGATCAATCCCCTTTTGTGGATTGATCATATCGAGCATTGTAATTGACCAAATCCCTTTTTGTGGATTGATCAAACCCTAATTATATTATGCTAATTAAGAAGTCGGCCCCCAGGCCTAATTAAAGTGGTTTTAAACACTAAGAGGAGAAGTCGGCCTTGCCCAATGAAGAGACACCTTTCCAACGCTTACCAGCTAGTATAAATAAAGGAGGCTAGCGCCTCATTTGTTCACTCACTCATTCACTCATCAAGTGCGCAAGTTTGGAGAGTTGCAGTTGGGAGAAGAAGGAAGAGAGAGGTGCATTGCTCAGTGTTGGATATTCTCTAGTGTTTTGGTTTATTGTCTTGGAATTGTCTTGGCTATCTATATTAAGGAAGTTTTGTTGGGTTTTCTTCCCCATGATAGTTTCCCGGGATAAATGTTGTGTATCTTGTGATTGTGTTTCTCTCAGTGATCCTACCTCTGTTATGGTTATTTAGTAAATTGAAAAGAAACCTAATAATAGTTCAAAACTTAATAAGGCACCCACAAGTAAGACTTTACATTTCTCTATCATCACATGCACCCTGTTGCCGCCTTATACACACCTGGGCTATCGTGGAAGAAATCTTCAATCCACTTGGTGTGTCCTTGGGAGCAAGTTTCGAGTCAAGGTAATGTCACCTGATCCTCAACTCCTCCGTCTAGGCCAACTCCTAGCGAAGCCAAGGGGGGTAGTCCCTAACAAAATACTAAGGCTCTTTAAACTAAGAATAAGTAAAAGAAATACTTCTAGGAGTTTATTGCAAAATAAAACAAAGGCATTCAACACTTAGCATTCATCATTTGAGATAATCATATAAATCATTTGTCCATAAGCATGCATATATCAAGTAGGATACAAGATCTGCAAGATTAACGAAATTAGTTAGACAATTGCATGAATGAAGTAAATTGCTCACATACATAAAGATAAATCAATAGTATCGGTGCCTTAAAAGGATTCGTGGGCAATTGTTGATCGCGTGTTTTATTAAGGTAAATTAAAGGTAGATTAATGGGAGAATATGTGGTCTCTTTAGAGCTTACATCTTTGTTTGGAAACTTGCGGAGAACTTACTGAAACCCCAGGGGCCTCACCAATAAGTTCACTAAGGGTGTCGGATGTCCAAAACAGGTGGAAAGCCAAGTCCCGAGAGGGCCCGCCTTACTTCACACACTCCCCTTAGGCGTTTTCCCGCGCATTGAGATAGCAACCGCCGAGATTTCCCTAATTAAACTACAAACAAGGTTTATTTTGACTTTGCAAGATTCAAAGAGATAAACTTTGAATGTAACTGAAATGAGCTTTGCAAGAAACTTGAAAATTAAAACTTGCAAAAAAATATTATTGATAGTAGAAAACAAGCTCTAAACATGCATAAAGATTGAAAATAATTTTTAAAACATGCATGTGAAATATGAGTGTTATGTGTGTTAGATTTGCTTATGCTTGTATGTGTGTTTAAGATCATAAGATGAAACTTGCACAGAAAGAAAGTATAGTCAAACACACGACACACAAATCCCCCTAATGGGAATGGAGAAACTCAGCTCAAAGGGCCCACTTTTATTGATCCTATTACAATAAAAACTAAGTTCTCTTTTTCTCTTTTAGAACCTTTTTTGGGATCCTTATAAACTTTGGATCTATGGATTACAAGAAACTTGAAAAGAAAAAATTATTCTTTGATGAAGTAGGAAGCTCTCGGATGCTCCAAATGCCTTGATTTCGCCCAAAATTGACGGAATCTCCCCTTGGCTGTCCAATGTCCTGCAAAAAAACAGCAAGCAAAATACCCCAAAAGATGCCCAAAATCACTTTGGGACAGCTTGGGGGATACGTCAAATCTTATAGAAAAATGAAAAAAAGGAAAGCAAACTAACTAGTAACTAGCAAACTGATATTTTTTGGGAAATTTTCAGACTGTAACAACTACTTTAGGACAGCAAAGAACAACACTTTAAATTGCCAAATCTTGAAATGAAAAAGCACAATAAATGACTACACTTTTAGCTTTAAAAAAAAGGAATTGAAACTAGCTAAAAATGCCTAGAACCTTTGCCAAATCTACCCTTTTTGAGATATTAAATTCTAAACAATTAGTAGATCTAGAAAGGTAATCATGCAAAGTAAATAATAAACATTAATATCAGATTTACTCTTTGCATGCAAGTAACCAAGTAACCAGAAAACTTTTTTTTATAGAATTTTAGAGAGGAGAAAGAGAGAAACTTGAGGTGCTTGGAATCCTTGAGCAATGGAGTCACTTTGATGGTAAGGCAAGAATGAGAAGGCTGTCCAACTCCTTGAAGAATGAAGGATGCAAGCAAGCTCCTTCAATTCTTCTAGATGAGGTAATCATGTCTAATTCACAAAATCCCTTGCAATAAACTTGTTAAATAAAGGCGTTACCTACACAAAAGACTTAAAAATGGCACATTAGTTTTAGCATAAACGTCACAAGCATATCCAATGTTAAATGTAAATACTCAATAGAATTGAAATACAAGCTAGTTAGCAATTCTATTCAATTTGAATAACAATATTCCTATATATTGACCAATAATAACAAAATATAAAGCAATGCATGAAAAGAGATCACCTCATATGAACCACATTCATCAAAATAAGAGCCACGCCACCATAGATTTGACCTCCAAAGTCTTTTTATCCATAGCATGAGAAAATATTACAATCATGTACAAGCTTGCCCAAACTCCAACCTTCTAAAGGGAGGAGGGTAGCCTTGTTTATATAGAAAAAAGGGTGATACTACCAAGAGAGATGCACATAGGTTAAAGAGTAGTTGCGCATGAGCTAAGGGTAGTGGCGCACTAGTGAGGTGGAAGTTGTGTGGAGTGTAGAGGAGATGGAGTGTAGTGAAGTAGGGGTATGAGGGAGTGAAGTGAGGGTGAGTGGGAGTGATGTGAGGTAAAGTGAGTGTGAGTGGGAGTGTGAGGGCGTGTTGGCTGCCTTGGGATGTGCACCATCCTTCCTAAGTGTGCCACTTAAGCAAGTGGGGTCGAGTCCCTTCATTGGGATCTCTTCCACGCCTATGTCACTATAGTTGAAGTCGCCTCCCTCTTTATTAAACTCGCCCAAGCCTCTAGTTGACTGGGGACAAGGAAAAAACATGTTTCCAACATGTTCCCCAGTTTCCCTAAAAAATAGGGATTTAATTAAATGACCCATTTTTCGTAATTTTCGAGAAAAAAACATTTTTTAGTGATAATAATCACTTTTTTGTCTTGACAAAAAGGAAATAGGAGTTTACATGGTACTCTGGACTAGAAAACGAGCATAAATATGACATCTGACAATGATTGATGCCATATTTTTACAACTTATTGACTTACAATTAAAAAATTATATTTTTGCGGGAATTTTATTATTTCACTAGAACATAAAAAAAAAACCTATCAAACCTAGCCGCATCTTCCATATGACTCAATAGACATGACCTAGCATGAACTCATATACATTTAGACACTAGACATTGGTTATACCATGCCAAGCCCTAACCACCAGCACATACTCCAGCTTTGGAGTCAGTCTCTGAGTGAAAAAACTTAGAAATTATTAATCGTCCACTAAGGCAGGCAAAAAATAATTAACAAGTGAAAAAAAACACTCTAGAGTACATGCTCGTACCTAGGTCTTAGGTGGCCAATAGCCTTTTATAATATGTCATGCTCAGGTCATTTATTACAATGCCCTTCGAGGGATGGAAATGCGGAAAAAGTGGTCTTTTGAAAGACTGGTTGAACTTGTGAACTTTGACTTCTGAGCATCTGTCTGCTCAATCTTTGGCGGCTCATCTTCAAAATTCAGCTAGTGCAACCTGGTGGATAACACACCCTATGCCCAAATATTTACCCCATGCCACCTCATACACTTACATGACTTGGACTAGAACCCACCTGGGAAACACCCCAAACTTAAGAGAGGTTAGCCCAATAGGACACCCTGAGACCCTCTCCAAACCTAACTTGTCAAATTGCATAATGTCTTTGAGCATTTGTTTGGGTTAAGGAGGGTTTGATGCACATGTTTGGGTAATTTGATTATTGGAGGTGATTTACATGCTATGATCCTTGTGACTTATGAACCCCTGGAGGGCGTACTTGTTGTTGTAGGACCGTGCTCGGTGGACAAGTACACATGAGAGAATGATTAGCTCGAACCTTCATGGGGGGCTCAAAGCCCACAGATGGATGTTGAAACCCCAGCCAGGCGTAAGAAGAGATTGAAAACTTGCGCCGAGAGAAAGAAGGACGTTGCCTTTGGACTCTGGAGGCACCTTGGCAAACCTAGACCTAGGGGATCTTGCTCCTCCCACGTGGATGTTAGCCCTTGGGGCCCTGGATACCCTAGACGTCATCCAAAACTGGGGTTTTCATCTTGGACGGCATTTATGAGGCATTGGCACATGTGGGCAGGGTTCCAGGCCTTTGGAGGCCCAAAGTTTCACCTTCCCTGCCCAACGTTCCATACTTAGGGCTCAACGTCACCCTAGAGGGGCATGACGTCACCCCTGGAGTGATTCTTAGATGCAAAATAATTTTATTTTGTCCAGATTTATTTTTTGTAAAAAATTGACCAGGTCAACCCTGATTTTGACCTAAAATTAATTAAAGGTCAATTTTTTGTATAAATAAACAAAAAGTGACATTCATTTTCATCATGACTTGTCCTTGGAGACAAGGAGGTCTGAAATTTGCACCCTATTAGGGTTATTGGCTGAAATAGTGAGGCGCCACTCTTGTTTAAGGCTTATCTTTGCAACTTGGATCAATTTTTGGAGTTTTATGGTGATCGTGCATGGTATATTCATGATTATTCTTGGTGCAAGTAAGTAGAATCTGCATTTTTTCATCTATTGAATGGTTTATTGCACTGTTGAATATATCGTCGTTATCTTGGAAATGTCGGATGTGTCGCCGACATTTTCACCTGGCCGAAATTTTCCCCCGAACATTTCGCGACACATTCACTAACTCGCGACATTTTCCCAATGTGTCGCGAGTCGATGTAATATTTCGGCCTACTTATATTTTTTAGCGGATAAAATGCGCGTGAGGGGTTTTAGAGGCTGTCTTTTTTTGCTCATTATTTCACTTGTGAAGTGTGAGAGAGCTAGAGAGGTGTGAGGAAAACCATTGTGCATCTATCCAAGGAGGAGAAAGCCAAGGATCTTGCTTCCATTAGCGCCAGCGGAGAGATCAAGATTTCCAAGTATGATCAAAAACGTTTTTCTTTCATTTGTTTGAAGTTTGACCTTTAAGATTTGAACTTTCTTTTTTTAATTTTTAGAGTTAGGCTAGGGTTTGCAATGTGCCTCTTCTTGTTGTTTTTGAATGGAAGATTCAATCATTCTAATTCATCTATCTCTTATTATTTAACCTTACATTATCATGTGTTTATTTTGGTTTTTTTTTGTGCCATAAGTTTAATATTTTCATCTAAAGAAAATGCCGAAGGCATTGGATCCAATGTGGGTGTATGGTGAACCAGTGCAACTTCCCAATAGACAAGTATTGACATGCAATCTTTGCGGCAAAAAGATTTTTGCAGGAATTAGCCG
>SNQJ01S0065283.1:0-20082 GCA_010110895.2 Picea sitchensis | reverse complement strand
AGGGGTTTTATGCATATGTTTAATAATATTGATGATGAGATGTGATTGACATTGCTATGATCCCTGTGACTGATGAGCCCATGGAGGTCGTAGCTTTTGCTGTGCAGGACCATGCCCGACGGACAGGTATCATTTGGACCGGTACACATGGGGAGATGACCAGTTCGAACCTCCATGGAGCTGAAGAGCCCACCAGATGGATGTTGAGACCCCATCAGGGGGAAAAGATAGGACATAGATTGATCAGGGGTTTTGCACCTGAGAGGAAGAGAATTCCACCAGAGACACTCCAGCAGGACTAGACCTAGGGGGAATGACCCCTTTTCAGTGGAACTCTAGCGTTGGAAGGCTTAGGACGTCCCCATCTTCACCATGACATCATCCAACTTCATGGACACTTTTGGAGGTAGAATGGGCAGCAGTGGCACGTGTGGCATGTTGGAGAGGCCCCTGGGGGGCTAACGTTTTGCTCCTGGATGTCTCATTTGCCCAAGAAAGGGCTAGCGCCTCCCTTGAAGGGGATTTTACTGTATTTTCTGCTTAATTAGGGTTTTTACTTAGCATTTAATGTAAAAACAGTATGATTTTGACATTATGGCTTTGTCGGTCTTTTTATGACCTAGAAAGTAAAATTAGGTCATTGATACAGTATATATTGAGGATATTGATCCTCATTTTATCATCACAACTTGCTCACCATTTGGTGAGGTCTGAAATTTGCACGCTATTCTAGGGTTTTGGTTGATCTAGTGAGGCGCACTTGTTGAAGGAAGACAATTTTTGGCATATTTTGGTTTCTCTCTTGAAGGAAGGTGTTACAACTAGGGTTTGTACATTTATTTCTTGGTGAATTGTAAGTATTTTTCTTCAAAAATTCTTGAGTGAATGGTTGTAGTTTAATTTCTTGCATGTATTTATGATTATTTCTGAACAAAAACCCTAGGTGACAAGCACACAAGTAGGTCCTTGTCTCATGTCCCCTGATAGAGAGATTTTCAGCCATTGAAGAGGAAAAAGAGAGCCTAGCCGTAGCTACACTCCTTTCTCCTTTTTTCCCTTTGCTAGCCATACCTGTTTTGAGCTCAAGAAGGAGAAGACGTCCCAGGCCTAGGTTATCTACACTTAGGTCTGTTTTCTTCTAGGGTTTGATGATAGAGCCTTGTTGTAGCAACACTCTCCCTCATTTGAATCTGTTGTTTTGACTTTATCTTTCATGCTAACCGTTTTTTCCATCCAAGGAAGGAGGAGAGAGCACGAGGCCTTGCCATAGCAACACCGGAGTGAGCCTCTCTCCCCTAGGGTTTTGTCTCTGAGGCCCTGTCATAGCAGCACTTCAAAGCTCTTCCCTCCAGTCCTTAGCCGTCCTCCTTCAACCTGTGCGTCCTTCACTCTTGACTCCATTAAACCCTAAGGAACTGATCTAAGACCTCAAACGTTGAAGCAGAACTTGATCTAAACACTCTCAAAGCTTTTGAATTGAAACCCTAACTACACTAACCCTAGCTCTAGCTAACCCTACTAACCCTAAGTTACTGACATCATTATTGGATATTTCATCTTCATTACAACAACGTTTCATCTTATGAGCAATTGAATGGTAGTTAGAGGCATTAATTAAGTAAAGTGTTGGTTTATTACATTGAATGCCATATCGTTCTAGTATTTATTGGTGAAGGGACATTATTTTATTGCTATTTTGTAAACATTGACCTCGTTAGCATTTACTTTCATATTGCTTATATTGAACATCAGATAGTCTCTATATGAAGTACTAACCCATTGAATAGCTTGCACGTATCAATTTGTTGTTGTTTTGTTCCAGGCAGGTACACTTCTTTGGGTTTTACTTTATTATTGGTTGTTTAGTTGGGAACATTTGATTGGTGGTGATCTGTGAAGGGGGAAACTTGTCATTGTTTGATTATCCTTTAGCCTCTTCAAAACCCTAGGTCACCAGGGACGTCTCCCTTGGGCCTCACCTCCCTAAAGAGAAAGAACCATCCCATCGTGGTGACATTGGGTGGGACAGGTTCCTGTTATGCCAGTTTGACTCTCTACTTTGTAGCCTCTTCTCCTATCTACAAACTGTGCGATAACAACACTCACAGGTAACACGTTGCATATTTGGCCCTTACTGCACCCACATGCTTGGAAATCCCCTAACCACATCATCCACTTACATGGCTTGGATGAGATCTCTCTGGGAACTTTCCTTTTTTCTGTGGACACTAGCCCAATAGGAAGCCTTGTCCTTTTCCCCAGACTTGTATTGCAGGCTTGTGTAACGTGTTTGAGCTATTGATTGATGTATTAGGGATTAATAATATTAATGATGAAATGTGATTGACATTGCTATGATCCCTGTGACTGATGAGCCCATGGAGGGTGTTGCATTTGATGTGCAGGACCATACCCGACGGATAGGTACCATTTGGACCGGTACACATGGGTAGATGATCAGTGCGGACCTCCATGGGGATGAAGAGCCCATTAGATGGATGTTGAGACCCCACCATGGGGCAAAGACGAGACCGAGATGGATAGGTGTCTTGCACCGGAGAAGAAGAGGATGTTCCACCAGAGGCACCCCGACAGAGCTTGACCTAGGGGGATTTTCCCTTTTTCAGTGGAACGTTGGCCTTGGAAGGCCTAAGACGTCACCCATCATATCCATGAGGTCATCCAGTAGTATGGATGTTTTGGGAGGCAGACTGGGCAGTATTGGCACGTGTGGCAGGTTGGAGAGGCCCAAGGAAGGCCAACGTTTTGCTCCAGTATGCCCTAGAAGGGGACAACGCCTCCCTTAGAGGGGCTTCTTATCTCATTATAGCTCAATTAGGGTTTTAATTTGACAATTTAATGTGAAACAGTATTATTTTGATAATTTGGCCTTGTGGGCCTTTTACCTGACCTAAAATGTAAAAATAGGTCAAGGTTTTGTATAAATGGGAGATTTTCACTCTCATTTTAAGATCACAACTTACTCACTCATTAGTGAGGTCTGATTTTGGCGCCCTATCTTGGGTCTTTGGCTGAATTAAGTGATGCACATTTGTTGAAAGAAGAGATTTTTGGCATTTATGGTGTTTTTCTTGAAGGAAGGTGTTACAACTAGGGTTTGCATGGTCATTTCTTGGTGATTTGTAAGTATTTTTCTGCAAAACTTCTTAAATGAATGGTTGTAGTTCAATTTCTTGCATTTGTTTATAAATATTTCTAAATCAAAACCCTAGGGTACAAGTACACAAGTAGGTCATTGTCTCATGTCCCCTGATAGAGAAACCTTAAGCCATTGTTGAGGAAAGAAAGAGCCTAGCCTTAGCTACACTCTGATTTCCTCTCCCTATTGCTAGTCGTACTGTTCTGAAGCCAAGAAGAGTGAGACGTCCCTGGCCTAGGTCTACTACACTAGAGCCGTACTCTTTCTAGGGTTTGCTGAAAGGCCTTGCTCTAGCAACACCTCCCTCATCAAACCCTCTTGTTTTGGTTATATTTTTTTATTATTGAGCTAGCCGTTTGTAGAGAAGGAGGAGAGAGCACGAGGCCTTGCTTTAGCAATACTGGAGTGAGCCTCTCTCCCCTAGGATTCTAATTTTGAGTCCCTACTTTAGCAACACTTAAAAACTTTTCCCTCCAGTCCTTGAAATCTTGCCTCCTTCAACCTGTGCGTCCTTCACTTATGACTCCATTAAACCCTAAGGCACTGATCTAAGACTTCAAACGTTGAAGTAGAACTTGATCTAAACTCTCTCAAACCTTTTGAATTGAAACCCTAACTACACTAACCCTAACTCTAGCTAACCCTACTAACCCTAAGTTGGTGACGTCATTATTGGATATTTCATCTTTATTGCAGCAACGTTTCATCTTGTGAGCAATTGAATGTGGTTTTAGGCATAAATTCAGTAAAGTGTTGGTTTATTACATTGAATGCCATATCGTTCTAGCATTTATTGGTTAAGTGACATTATTTTATTGCTATTTTGTAAACATTGACTTCGTCAACATTTACTTTCAAATTGCTTAAATTGAATATTAGATAGTCGTTGATATATATGAAGTACTAACCAAAGCTTGCATATATCAGTTTATTGTTTCTTTGTTCTCGGGCAGGGATTCTACTAGGTTATCTTTGTTGGCTATAAGCCGAACTATCTGTTTTGGTGGTAATCTGTGAAGGGGTAACTTTTCATTCTCTGATTATCCTTTAGCCTCTTCAAAACCCCAGGTCACCGGGGACGTCTCCCCTGGGCCTCACCTCCCTAAAGAGAAAGAACCTCCCCATTGTGGTGACATTGGATGAGATAGGTTCCTGTTACGCCAGTTTGGCCTTCTACTTTATAGCCTTTCTTCCTAGCTACAAACTGCGTGATAACAAGCTCTACTAACTCTTCCTAATGATTTAAAGAGTGATCAATTGCACTAGAGGGATTTATTCGATCATCTTTGGAGCCTTTTTCTCTTTACAATCAATCTCTATACGAGAAACTACGCAAAAGTACCCTTCTTTGTCTTCTTCTTTTCTGGTACATGGATTTATATGGTCGTGTATTCAACTTCTTATCTGGACAGTCTGCTCCATGTCTCAAGCTAGAGACCATCTAATATGTTGTCTCCTGCAACTGTCACTATAGCTTCCCTCTGAGTTATCCCCTGTGACCTGCCCATAACAAGGACAACAAAGGGAAAAACAATAGACAAGAATAATATTCTTGTAATAATAAAAACAAGAACGAGAACAATAATCACAATAGCTCCTTCTCAGAGCTATTGCTTGTGATCTGCCTGGAACAAGAACCAAAATAAAAATACAATAATAAGAAATAGGAACAACACTCTTCTAGTTTTGTGATCAATCATTCCTCCATGGTAACCTGCCCGGAACAAGAAAACAAGAACAAAGAGTATAATAGCATTTTCTTAAGAACATATCTATGTCAACAAGAATAAAAAGGAAATCTCATTGTAATCATCATATTATTACCAAGGTGACCTACTTGGAAGCAAAACAAGAAGTATCTCCTAGAGGAGATGTTAGTTCATCTTGCGACCAAGTATAATAAGCATTCAGATTAATAGTACTCGCATGTTGCCAAGTATTCATTGTATCTAGCAGTAATAGAAGCTTTCAAGGATTGTTGTCACAACTAGTAATGTAGCAATTATCAAACTTGATATGTGAAAATTTGAAACTTATTAATTTAATCAATCAAACCTGGAACCTGGAGTCTTATCTTCAAGAACGAGTGTTGTTGATTTTCTTCAGAGTCTCCTTCACTCAAGATGAAAAGTATTCTCTTCAACCTCTCCTCTGTACTTAAGACAATACGCTTTCTTGACAGAAATCTGAGTTAGAGAATATAAAGGAAATAAACTCTAAAATCTCAATAACAACTTATAATTTTAACTTTGAACAGAGGTTATTATAACTTCAATAGATCAAAATACAACTAGATGTTCATAAGATTACAATAATTCCATAACAACTAGAGGCATATGAAAACAATCAAACCTGAAGTGTGTTGTGTTAGAATATGAAGGATTGTGCTCGTTTTACCATTGACAATACTCTTGTCACCCAACCATAGGCCGAAGCCACCCTCTGAGCATCTCGACCTTGACAGAGAAAATAATCCTGGTAGAAATCCAATAGCCAAGAGAGGCTAATGAACCAAGCAAGAAGTAACCAAGTTGATCAAATAGTCTCACCCAAAAACTGGTGCAACACCTTCCCCATGACTTACGCACAAAACTACTGGACTGCAGTGCGGAGAAACTGCTCTCTGCAATTCTGAGAAGTGTGTATAATGAGAGACTGATGCCCTGTATTTATAGTAATTCTGACAGGCTTGCCTGGGCCGACTTCTCCTTCTGGGTACTAATTAATTCATATTAATTATATTTCTGCAGCCTGTTATCCCCACTTTTTAGGGATAACTAGGAGATCATGTCTCGAGGCCCACAGGTCCTAGACATGGAGTATCGAGAGCAGGATTGACTTGAGCATGGCCCTGGAGGGCCTGCCTTTTCTTCATTCATCATCTTTTGTCTTGTCAGCAGCAACATCCATCACCATCGGCTTGATCCTGTATTAGAAGAGGTTCTTGCTTCATGAGGTAATTGGTCCAGGTATCATGGTATGTGTCACTTTTGATCATTGAAACCTTTAAATATATGCATCTGATTCCTTCATGGTATGTGTCACTTTGATCATTGAAACCTTTAAATATATGCATCCGACTCCTTTATCTCTAACAACCGCTTGGAACTTACATTAGCCCACTTGACCATGCTTTAAATTGAATTGGTGCCCTAGCAAGCCTGTGCTTATAGGTCTTGCTTTACCACTAGGGGAATTTTTGAAAAAGCCATCGTCCACTCTAATATAGCAATTCCAAATCGCTTTCATCTTATCTCCCGGCTACATTTATCCTATCTCCTTTGTCCGGCATTGTTGGACTCTATTTGCAAGATTGCACCTTATCTCTGGAAGAAGGGGATAAAGGCCCGTATAAAAAGAAGCCGTAAAACAAATCCTAGAAATAAAACGGCCGAGATGCTTCTCGCCTGTGGATCCCTCGTAGAAGGCGAAAAAGCCTTTCGAAGAAGCAAAACAAGAGGAAACCTCGAAAAGTAATCAAACAAGACCTAGTCAAAGGATAGTCCCATCACGAAAATTTTATTAAGTCCATGGGTATCTAACAAGATGACATTTTCACCATCCGGTTACTTCACGACAGGCGCTGGACCTTTGGTTGCATGACCAAGGGAAAGGGGTCTCATCACCAGCCAACCTTCTCATCTCAGAGTACTTGTTGGTAACGGCCACAGCTCGGGTCAACACAAAGTATAAGTGTTGTCCCCTCGGTTAGTTCTGAACAAAACCAAATAAAGAATAAAACAAGAATAAAAAGAATAAAGGCAAGAAAGGCTTGGAAAATGCATCCATGATAGGTACAACTCACTTTTCTACAAAGGCACCCACAGGTACATTTTTGCATACTTGGCCCTCACTGCGCCAACATGTTTGGACATCCCCTAACCACATCACCCTCACTTACATGGTTTGGATGAGATCTTTCTCGAAACTTTCCTTTCCAGGACACTACCCCAATAGGACGCTTTGTCCTTTTCCAATCTTGTATTGCGTGTTTTGTAATGTCTTTGAGCTATTGACTAATGTATTAGGGGTTTTATGTATATGTTTAATAATATTGATGATGAGATGTGATTGACATTATATGATCCCTATGACTGATGAGCTCCATGGAGGGCGAGCTTTTAATGTGCAGACCATTCCCCACCGGGATGTACCATTTGGACCGGTAATATTGCTGGGGAGATGACCAAATTAACTTCCATGGTGCTGAAGAGCCCACCGGATGGAGGTTGAGACCCCATCAAGGGGCGAGACAGACAAAGCTTGATCAGGGGTTTTGCACCCGAGAGGAAGAGGATCGCCCACCAGAGACACTCTGACAAGACTAGACCTAGGGGAAATGGCCCCTTTTCAATGGAATGCTAGCCTTGTAAGGTTTAGGACATCCCCATCTTCACCATGACGCCATCCAACTTCATGGACACTTTAGGAGGCAAATCAAGTGAGGTGGCACACATGGCATGTTGGAGAGGCCCCCGGGGGCTAATGTTTTTCTCGATGCTCCATTTGCCTCTGTAGGGCTAGCCCCTTTGAAGGGATTTACCTTTCTCTCATTAAATAGGGTTTTTACTCAAGATTTAACAAAATGATGCTTTTGAAATTCATGGCCTTGTCGGCCTTTTTTTGGGACCTAAAAGGTAAAAATTAGGTCATTGATACAAGATATATTGAGGATTTTGATCCCTCATTTTTGGATCATCACTCATCACACTCTTGGTGGTTTGAAATTTGCATCCTATTCTAGGGTTTTTGCTGATCTAGTGAGGCGCACTTGTTGAAGGGAAGACAATTTTGGCATTTTATGGTGTTCTCTTGAAGGAAGGTGTTACAACCATGGCTCGCGACGATTATTTCTGATGAATTGTGCATTTTTCTACAAAACTTCGAATGAATGGTTTTAGTTTAATTTACTTGCATATGTTATTATGATTTTTTGAATCAAACCCCAGGTGACAAGCACACAAGTAGGTCCTGTCCATGTCCCCCTCTAAGGAGAGACTTTCACCATTGGAAGGAGAAGAGAGCTCTATCCCAGAAGCTACACCTCTGTTTCCTCTTTCCCCGTATAGTCAAAAATTCATTTAGGAATCCAAGAGGGAAGAAGACGCCCCGTGCCTAGGGTTATCTGCCACTTAGGGTCAAGCTTTTCTTTTAGGTTTTGATTAAAGAGCCTTGTTGTAGCAAATATTCTCCTCCTTAAGCCTTCTTTGTCTGATTTTGTGCTTTATCTCGAAGCAGCTCGGGCCTTGCCGTGAAGAAGGAGAGAGCATGGTGGGCCTTGCTTTAGAAACAACACCCGTGAAAGTGAGCCCTCCCCTAGGGTTTGATTTTGAGGCCTTGCCTTAGCAACACTCAAAACTCTTCCCTCTAGTCTTTGAAATCCTGCCTCCTTCAACACGTGCGTCCTTCACTTATGACTCCATCAAACCCTATGCACCGACTAAGTCCTCCAAAGCTGAAGTAAGAACTTGATCTAAAACACTCTCAAAACTTTTCAATTGAAACCCTAGCTACACTAACCCTAGATCTAGCTAACTTACTAACCCTAGATGCTGACATCATCCTTGGATATTTCATATTTATTGCAACAATGTTTTGTCTTTTGAGCAATTGATGGTGATTTAGGCATAAGTTAATTGAACTATTGGTTTATTACATTGAATGCCACATCACTTTTATTGATGAAGTGATATGATTTTTATAGTTATTGATAAACATTGACTCGGCTAATATTTTATATTCAAATTGCTTATATTGAATAATGATAGTCTTTGATATAAGGAAGTACCAACCAAAGGCTGGCACGCTTTATTGTTGCTTTTGTTCTCAAGCAGATTCCACTTTGCTATTTTTGTTGCCATAAGTCTACTATTTGTTTCAGGGTGATCTCAGGAGGGGAAACTTGTCATTTTCTCTGATTATCCTTTAGTCTCTTCAAAACCCTAGGTCAATGGGGACGTCTCCCCAGGGCCATCAATTTCTTCTACTCAGTGAAAGAAACTCACCATTGTGGTGACATTGGTGGGATAGGTTCATCGCTATCAGTTTGGTCTTCCATCTCATAGCCTTTATCCTACCTACAAACTGTGCTATAACATTTTGGCTTCTACTGTCGGGAACAACGGTCAATTCTCCTCAAGATGACACATTTTCGGTAAGCCTTGTCTCAAAAGCCTTATCTTACAAGCTACTCTAGTGACTCCACTTGGGTGTTTTTCCTATTTCTTTGATAGTTTCAAGAAAAACTATCCGGCGACTCCACGATGACTAAGGAAACAATGAATTCACAATGGGATCCTCGGAATTACAAGCCTTTAGACACACAACATCCCGGGATACCCCTCAACAAATGCCCTTTGAATACATAAATTTGCTCCCCGGATTCAAAGGGTGGTGATGGAGAAAGAGTTGACTATCATATGAGAAATTTCTGGAACATCTTCCTATCCTACCCTATCGATGATTATGTTGAATACATGGTCATGAAACTTTTCTCAACCACTCTTTGCGCAACAAGAATGGTATGATTGAAACCCTCCCCGATGCTAGCATCACAACTATGGAGCAATTTGAGAAAACCTTCTCGAGAGATGGGGCATCCAATTAGAAGACATCCCAACACTATTAAAAGAACTTGAGCATATAAAGCAAGCTAAGGATGAAACTGTCGGAGACTTCTAGGATAGATTTGAGAACATGCTATATCATATTCCCGAGTCATCATCCCGAGGAGAGATACCTAGTCCATCTATTTACTTGTGCACTTTTGGGATACTCGAGTTTCCCTCTTAATGAGATATCCCCAAGGACGCTCGATGAAGCCTACAACATCATTGCAAAGTTGATTGAGGAGAATATCTCCTCGTTTGATATATGATGCCTCTTCACCTTAAGTACGCTCAATGGAGAATTTGTTTACCCTTGAGATCTTCGTCATTGATATCCAAGAAGAAGGGGAAACGTTCACAAATCGACGAGGGATTTTTGAAGAAATAGTTGAGGAACCGAACCCAATAACAAAGCATCATCATGAACTCTTCCTCTTGATGAAGCGACTACAAGCTCCACATGCACCACAACAAGATGATAAGGTTAGTTTCTTTCCTTTTCAGGATTTCGATGATACCTTATTCCATGATTTAGAGAGTGATGAAGAAATGGAATCCTCGAATGAAGAGCATCTTCTTTGTTGCACGACCAAAGAAGAAAGTGTTACTCATGAGGATAAGACGATAATGTGTGTTAAAGATACCCAAGTCCCCTAAGCTCATGACAAGAAGAAAAGGTAAGTTACCCTCCTCCAAGATTTCAATAATTGTCTACTTTATGATTTGGGAAAAGAAGAGGAAATGGGTGAGCTTTTGAACGTTTTGAACCCTCCATGTTAAGGATATTGATGCTCTATATAGCTGTTTTGGATGAGTTCATACATGTTGGGGAGGATGTAGGTGGGATGTAATTGGTTATGATATGGATCCCATCTATGACATAAAGAAAGTCATCTCCAATTGTTGCCTTTGCAATTATCACAAAAAGCTCTTGACCATTGGCAACAAGGATATGAGATTTTTGTCGATGCTCCCAAACACCCAAGGGATGACTTGATGCTATGCTTTCCTAATAATTCTACCATACCTTGAGGATTTGATGATTTTTCCTCCTATTTTGATTTATTCTATGAAGATGACTATCAAACACCACTATGCTCAAGCTCGGCTGGTGAGTAAGAACATTGTTTGCTTAAAGATGGATTCTCGTGACCCTTTTCTCCAACCACCTTTTATTACCTACCTTGTTGTATCATCTTGTTTCCAAGCGGAGCCGTCGAGCTGCTTTAGGAAGTGAGCCGCTCTAAGCTGCCATTTTCCAAAAATCCTACGGGTCCTAGTTTTCCTCATATATATACATATAATTTTTTATATATTGCATTTATATTCAAAAAATATGTAGAAAGACAAATTAGTTGCAATATATGAAAACATGCATATTTGTACATCAATATAGATAAAAATGACATCCATACTACATAGTTCATCATCAATGATTAATCATTCGAGTATCAACCATCTAGGATTCTAGATTCTAGCAATTACTAGATTCTAGAGTCCTCCATGTCATAATCATCAAGATTGGCATCACTACCACCGCTTCTCCTCCATCCTCCTCCTCCCTCCCCATATCCAATGCAATTGCATTTGTTGATGTGGAGAATGACCCTCAAGAGGATCCCCATCATCAAAATTGACTGACTCTAGCACTAGTTCATTAAGATCCAAGTTGGCTAATGGCAACTCAACACTGCTGTTCAAACTTCAAAACCCATATCATCAAGAAACACATCCTTAATATATTTGTTCTTCCTTCAACCACTCTTCTTCACTGTATATAAGATGGTTGGTGCACATACACCACTAAGTCACCGGCTGATCTACTTCCATTAAAGAGAAAGAGCTTATACTTGGAGTAGGGTACATTTTACTAGGGTCGCGGACAAAAGAGTTGAACAATCAATGCCACCAACATCGAGGTACATAAAGGGATTGGTTCTCTTGATTAAATGTCACCCATACCCCTCACATGATAGAATCCATTGGAAACATTGTAATCTTGCCATTCTTGAAATCCCGAAAACTGTTAAGTCTACTAAATTTTGAATGAGACCTAAAATTCTACTTTTCCATATGAAGTCCAATGAGGTTGGAACCACTCTCAACATCCCCGTCACCAATGGTAATGTTAAAATTTAAGTAAAAGGGATGAAATGAAAGATAAAGGAGAATGTCACTTTTACTTTAAGAATTTAATACTAATAATTACTAGGGTCTAAGGAAATGTGGTGGGGACTTCTTTAAATAGCCCTAGTTTAGGACAAATAACCCTCACCTCCACACCCAAACACCTCATTCCCCTTGGAAGCATGTGGGCCTTCCTCGAAAGCGCCAGGAGCGCCTCGAAAGGCCTCCGCAAATTTGGGAGCCGCCCAAACTCTCGGCATGCTTCTGAGGGGCACGCTGTAAATGGCGTGAATCAGCGCTTTAAGAGCCTGCTGCCTTCCAAATTTTGAGTCACAGCTCGAGGGCTACGCCTAGACGCACTGCCGGACGGGAGCTCTGGCTCGCTAAAGCTTCCTAACCCCGGTATCATTAAAGGTGTAGTTGGGACTTACCTTTGCATCGAAGTTTCCTCTCAAGCAAACCCTAGAATCCAAGGATTGAATATTACAATTAAGTTTTATCATATCGCTTTTCAACTTTCCTTGAGAATTTGCTACCGCTCCATATCCTTGTCAATCCCTTCCTAGACTTCAAAGGGTGAAAACATCCTAGGTAGCTAGGGGCAGGTAAACCTTTGAGTCGTTCAACCTCGTGCTTTTCATGACCCCTTCCAGAGGAGGATTGAGTGCTTTCCGTAGATGGACTTGGCAACATTTTATCCTCTCCCACCCACTTCCATGAGTTAGACTTTGAGATTCTCGGGATGATATGATATATATTCTAACTCATGACATTTTGTGCTTGATTTATCACTATTTTGGCTTATGACGAAGCACAATTTATGTGTATCGTGAGGGACATTGTTGATTGGCTAAGACCGGGTTGTTTGACTACATCAACATCCAACCAACAGGTAATTAAAGGTAGGTACTTTTCTTTACATCTGCATATTGATTACTTCTATTTTAGTCTATATATATACATGGATGTCAGTGGTACCAATTCAATTTTGTTATCGATACTTCTATTGAGATTGAGTTGTGCTCTGGTGTGTTATTCCAGAGATGTTGAGGTTCTCATGTACTTTACAACGAGCACATGTCCCCAAATAAGAGCCACATGTTATCCCCATTTAGTGGATAATCTAGGAGGTCTTTAGGGGCCCACAGCTCTAGGACGGGAGTACCAGAGCATGATTGACTCTGAGCATGGCAATCGAGGGCCCGCTTTTTTTCATTCATCATCTTTGTCTTGTCGGCAACAACAACATACATCACTATCGGGCTTTGATCTCAGATAGGGAAGAGAGGCTCTTGTTCATGAGGTACTGGTTCTTTTGATCATGGTATGTGTCACTTTGATCATAAACCTTAAATATATACCATTCCTTTTATCTCTAACAACCTGCTTGGATCTTACATTAGCCCACTAGACCATGTTCTGGGAAATTGATGCGGGTGCTTCCTTAGCAAGCCTCTGCAGCCCATAGGTCTCTTGGGCTTGTCGGGGAATGAGGAAAATCCACTGCCCGGCCTCTATCATAGCACCCACCGTTTCATCTTATCTCCTCACTATTTATCCCATTCCCCTTGTCCTGGGATTGTTGACTCCATTGGTGTGTTGCACCTTATCTCGTGAGAAGGGGCTAAAGGTCCAAAAGGTAAAGTACCGGTAAAAGACAAAAGCCTAGAAATAAACCTCGAGATGCTTCAACCAAGGATCCTCGAAGGCGAAAATCCTCTCAGGAAGAAACAAGAGGGACTCGGAAAATAACAAACAAGACCTAGTCGAGAAGGGTCTCTTATCATGAGCTACCCTATTAGGGTCCATGGTACCTAATACATGACATTGCCACCATCTAATACCATGCCGTATGTGCTGACCTTTGGGTTGCATGACCAAGGAAATGTGGTCTCATCAACAGCCAACCTTCTTATCTCTATGAAGATACTTGTGGATAATGTCACGCCTCGGTCACCATGCCACAAGTAAAGGTCCCCAAGTTAGTTCTGAACAAAACCAAATAAAAGAATAAAACAAGAATACAAATAATAAAGGCAAGAAGGCTTGGAAAAATGCATTCATGATGGGTACAAATCACCTTCTACAAAGTCACCCAATATCCTCACCCTGTGGATAACTAGAGAACATGTCTCGAGGCTCCACAAGTCCCAGGACATGAGCACCGAGCAGGATTGACTCCGGAAGCATCGCCTTGAGGGCCCATCCTTCTTCTTCATGTGACTTGTCCTCATAGCGCCAGCTACTCTTCCATCACCTTCGTCTTGGACTTGTATTGAGGAAGACTCTTGCTCCATGAGGTAATTGGTCCAAGGTGCATCATGGTATGTGTCATGTTTGATCGTGCTATAACCTTCTTATATATGCATCGTGTTCCTTACACTGGTGAACCTGATCTTAATTCAATCCAATTTGACCATTGTTGGGGAATTAACGGGTGCCCTAGCAAGCTTGTACTTTATGGGTTTTGGTTAGCCACCAAGGGATTTGAAGAGCCATCGCTTGTTCCCTCCATACTATCACTTCCTTTACATATTATCTCCATTCATCTATCCCATTCCCTTTGTCTGGCCATTAGGATGACCCTTTGAGGGTTACACTTTGTCCCCTGGGGAAGAAGGGGCCAAAGGTCCAGGGGGTAAAAAGCAAATGGGTAAAAGATAAAACCATAGGAAATAAAACTTCCAGAGATGCTTCTCATTTCAGATCCCCTTAGGAAGGGCAATAAAGCACTTCTCGATAAGAAACAAAAGGGACCTTAAGAAAATAATAAAACAAGACTCCAACTAAGAGGGATGGGAGGTCTCATCACAAGTCAATTCCATTATGTTCATAGGTATCTATGCGATGACATCGTTTGGCTATCTGGTCACCACGCCTGTGGAAATGACTCATTGCATGGCTATGGGAAGTGGGTCTCATCACGAAATTCTTATCATTTCTAATTTAAAAATACTAAAATCGCCGCCTCGTCACCACACCACAAGCGGGTGTCCTCCTCGGGTCGCATCTTTGAAGCAAAAAGAAAGAAAAGAAATAAAAAAGAATAAAGGTAATAAAAGGGCTTGAGCCTCGAGGATATGATTATTTCGGACCTCCATGGGGCTGGAAGAGCCCATCAGATGGTTGTTGGATAACAGAGTGACGTGCAAATTTCATGATGAGCCATTGCAATCTATAGAAGAAGAAGGACGCTCCACCCAGACACTTTGGCAGAGTTTCCTCTAGGGGAATCACCCACCCATATGGAACGCTTGGTATTTGATGGACAGGACGCCACCGAGAGAGTCGGATTGTCCGAGCTGCAGTGGCAAAGCAGGTGTCGAGGTCATCGGCACGCGGTGGCGTGCTTTGAGGGAGCCCGAAGGGCCAACGCTATTTTCTGATGTGCCAGTTTTGACCCAAAAGGCCAACGCCCTCAGAAGGGTTTGACGCCCCTCTTTTTGCTCATGGCATATGTCATCTTTTCTAGCAGTTAATGTTAAAATAGTGTAAATTTGGTAGTCAGCTTTGTCTGCTGTTTTAATGACCTTAATTTTAATTCAAAGGTCATGGATTATATAAATAGAGGACGCTATTCTCATTTCCAAACATAACACAACCTCACTCTCTGTGAGAGCCACACTTTACTCTTTGTCTCTTGGTATTTTTGCTCTGGAAGTGAGGCGCAACTCTTAATTGGAGGATTTTCTTGGCATACTATGGTGTTTCTCTCTACTTGGAAGGTTTTACAGCTAGGGTTTGATAAGTTCTTCATAGATTTGTAAGTGTATTTTCATGCAAAACTTCTTGAATGAATGGTTGTAGGTTAAATTTTGCATTTGTTATTATATTGCTATTACATTGCGTAGTTTTGAACCCTAGGTAGCAAGCACACAAGTAGGTCCCCTGCTATATGTCCCCTACAAGCAGAGAAACTTGGTTTTACTACTGATTATGAAGATATACTCCAGCCGCTGCTGCTACACTCACCATCCCTTTTCCTCGAAAGTTGGTTTTGAAATATAGGTTGAATAGCGTGGACATTCTAGGCCTAGTTGATTCTACACGTAGGGTTTTAACTTTAGGGTTTGAAAAGCCTTGCCCCAAGCAACACTTTTCATCTCCCTTTAGACTTGTGTTTTAAAGCTAGCCGTTTTGCCAAAAATATTTAAAGAAAGAGGAAGGAGCATGAGGCCTTGCTTAAGCAACATCGGAATGAGCCTCCTTCCCTTAGGGTTTTGATTCTAGGGCCCTGCCATTGCAGCACCATACAACCTAACTCTCTAGTCTTTAGATTTTGATCCTCCTGAGATCTTGCCCTTACTTTTGACTCCATAATACCCTAAGTCATTGGTCTCTCTCTCCAACGTTGAGCTTGTTGTGCAAAAACAATCTTTCAAAAACTCTCAAATTTGAAACCCTAACTAACCCTAACGTCTACTAACGTAGCAATTGATGATGACGTTATGGCTTTATTAAGCTCTTAGTTGATAGAAAACACTGTGGCTTGATCATCCAGTGATAGACATTGATATATTGATGATTTTCATTGGCTAAATTGCAAAAACGTTCACCTTCTTGTCTATCATACTAACCCTAGAAAAAGCTGACGTCATCTCTAGCAATGTTGACGCAACCACCTTTGTATATGAGCAATTAATAACGTTTGATGCATTGATTTAAGGATTGATTATTTTCATATTATTCCAGTGTTTATTGACAAGTAATATTATATGCCATTGTCATTATTGCAAACATTGACTTCATCAATATTTACTGTTGATTATGCTCATGTACCTTAAATATTGATAGTCATTGATTAATGAAGTTTTAACCACTATTGCATGTACTAGTGTCATTGTTGTCTTGTCTCGCAAGAAGGTGCCTCTTCTATGGTTTTTCTTCAATTGACTTTCTTCTTGGCGGTAATCTGTGAAGGGAAAACTAACCTTAAGCCTTTGACCCTTTTCCTTTCAAAACCCCAGATTGCCAGACGTCTCGCTTGGGCTTAGCCACCCTAAATAGAAAGAGCCCCCCATCAAGGTGACAATGGGTGGGGAAGCTCCTGTTACACCAGTTTGACCCTTACCCTTTAGCTACTTGACCTAAACTACAAACTGAGCGATAACATTTTGGCGCCGTTGCCGGGGAACACTGAGTCAATCTTCCTCAACGACAAATCCTTTGGTAAGCCTTGCCTCAAAGACCTTTCTCTTACAAGCTTACCTGGCGACTCCACTAGGGTGTTATTCCCCTTTTTCTTTGATAGTTTCAAGCAAATTATCTGGCGACTCCACTGATGACGAAGCCAACAATGACTTCACAATGGGATTTCGGGAACTACAAGCCTTTGGACATGAGCAAAATCCCAGGATACACAAGACAAATGCCCCCTATATCCGAAAAGTGGCTTCCTAAATTCACTGGTAGCGATGGGGAAAGAGCTGACTTTCATATGAGCAAATTTTATTCTTATTTTGGACTCCACCCTATCGATGATGATGCCGAAGATGTGGTGATGGAAATTTTTCCCACCACTCTTCACGGGAATGCTAAAAAATGGTATGATGATCTTCCCGATGCTAGCATCACCTCCATGAACCAGCTAGAAGAAGTCTTTCTCAAAGAATGGGGCATAAGTTCGGGAGACATCTCAGTACTGCTAAAAATATTTGAGCATATAAAACAAACTGAAAATGAAACCCTATTTAACTTCCAGAGTAGGTTCGAAGGCACTCTATATCAGATTCTGGTAAGCCATCGCCCTGAAAAAGAGTATGTTGTCCATCTCTATACGCATGCGATCTTGGCAAACCTAGGTTTGCCCCTCAGTAAAAGGGCCCCAAAGACGCTCGATGAAGCTTATGGCATGGATAAAGGAATTGAATGAAACATCTCCTTATCTGGGATGAAGGACCTCTTCACCCCAGGTACTCTTAGTATGAAAAGTTTGTTTTCCCATGAAAACCTCGTTGATGATTTCCAAGAAGAAGGGGAACAAACCATCATTCAACATAGGGTGGATGAAGACATGGCTACAGAGATGGAACCTAAGCAGAATGATGAAGTATCAATGTGTGCTCCTCCCTCTGATGAAGCAATCCAAGAGCCCTTTTCTCCTGCACAACAAAAAGAAGATGAGGTTAGTTGCGTTCCATTTCAAGATGCCAATGACACCTTGTTCCTTGATTCAGAAAATAAAGGAGAAAAGAAAGCTTTGAACGAAGTTGATGGCCCTTGCTGTGCAATCAAAGATAAAGAAGCAGCCCATGAGGATGAAACAATGACACATGCTGAAAACATCGAGGTCCTCGAAGTTCCTGCGCAACAAGAAACAGTAAGTTACCCCCCTCTCCTAGTTTTTGATAATGCTTTGCCTTGTGATGAAGAAGAGGAGGAAGATGAATTTTCAAATGTTTCAAACCCTGGATGTTATGACACAGATAGTGACATTGTTGATAACATTGATGAGTTCATACATGTTGGGAGACGTAGGTGGGATATAGTTGGTTATAACCTGGATCCCATCTATGACACTGAGAGTCATTTCCAGTTGTTGCCCTTGCAATTATCACAACAGATTACTTCCAACCAATGGCAACAAGGAGATGAGATTTTTACCTGTACTTTTCAAAAAACCAAGGATGACCTAGTACCTTATCCTCCTGATGATTTTCAGTCTTACCTTGAGATTTTTGATGAGTACCCTTCTGAGCACTTGGAATTTTTTCATGAAGATGATTACCAACCACCACTGTGCTCAAATTTAGATACAAGTGAGAACACTATTTGCCTAAGGAAAGTCTCTCATGGCTTTTCACTTCAGCCACCTGTTGTTACTTTACCGTGCTTGTCCATTAAAGGTGTGCTTTGGAAGTATATTTTTAATATTGATTTTCCTTTTGGGCAAACCTTGAACTCCAAGGGTTGGTTGAATACTGTGTGTTTCAGTCAGTTTTTCAACTTTCCCTTTTTAGTTTGCCAGTCATCTGCTAGATCTTTGTCGATCCCTTATGTGACTTCAGAGCGTGAGGATTCCTTAGGTAGCCAGTTTACAGGGCCTTTTGGTCAGTTGTCTGAACCTTGCATTTTTCATGACCCTTTCTTGAAGTGGATTGAATACTTTCCTCAGAGATGGACTTGGCAGGATTTTGTCCCCCCCACCCACCTCCATGAGTTAGACTTTCAGATTCCCAATGATGTGATATGTATTCTAACTCATGACATTTTTGTGGTTGATTTATCACTGTTTTGGTTTATGATGAAGCACAAAGGCAGATATCAAGGAACGTTGTTGGGTTGGCTTCAGTGGTTGTCTGACTACACCAACATTTAGGCAATAGGTAAGTACAGGTAAGTGTTTCACTTTCTATTTGCATTTATGATTAGTTATTATACATATATATTATATTTGCGGGGTGGCAATACCACCCCACCTTTATTGTTGATGCACCTTTTCGAGTGTGAGCATGTCTGCAGGTTTATGCCAGAGATGCTGAGGTTCTCATGTGCTCTACGGTGAGCACATGTTCCCGAGTTGGATCCAGATGTTATCCCCGATCTCTAGGGATAACTAGGAGATCATGTCTTGAGGCCCACAGGTCCTAGACATGGAGTACCGAGAGCAGGATTGACCTGAGCACGGCCCTAGAGGGCCCATCCTTCTTCTTCTTCACCAGACTTGTCCTGTTAGCAGCAGCATCTTCCATCACCATCGGCTTGGACTTGCATCAGAGAAGACTCTTGCTCCATGAGGTAATTGGTCTAAGGTATCATGGTATGTGTCATGTTTGATCATTATAACTTTCTTATGTATGCATCAGGTTCCTCACATTTCTGATAACTGCTTGGATCTTACACTAATCCACTTGACCATTGTNGGGAATTAACGGGGTGCCCTAGCAAGCTTGTATTTATGGGTTTTGGTTAGCCGCCAGGGGGGATTTGAAGAGCCATCGTCTGTTCCCGCCATACTATCACTTTACATCTTGTCTCCCCTACATCCATCCCATTCCCCTAGTCCCGCCATTAGGATGACCTTTGAGGGTTACACTTTGTCCTATGGGAAGAAGGGGCTAAAGGCCCAGGGGGTAAAAGCAACTGGTAAAAGATAAAATCCATAGGAAATAAAACCTAGAGATGCTTCGCCCAGGGATCCCCGAGAAGGCAATAAAAGGCCTCTCGATAAGGAACTAAAGGGACCCT
>SNQJ01S0065282.1:46996-58140 GCA_010110895.2 Picea sitchensis | reverse complement strand
TTGTACCATAAACAAGTGCATCCAACCATGTATCAAGTATGTACCAATCATGTGTCAACTACTCATCAACTATGAATCATCAATGTTATAACCCTAATTTGCACCATACATGCTTATCGGGTATCAGGCCATCTCGGATCCCTTCTTTGCCAAAGCACTGCTGAACAACTCTTTAAAAAACCTCTTTTATAAGGGCCCACATGCCCTACTCCATTACTGCATGCGTGTACACGCTAGTTGACCTAAAACAACTCGTGTGGACCTAAAAAATCACGAAAAAAGGAAAGTTGTCAACGAAACACACAACTTTGTGTGAGTTAACTGAAACTCCCGGCCATGCATGGCCGAGGGTTCGTCCAAATACCTAGCTTCTTCTAGCCTATAAAAGAAGGGTTAGGGGTCCCATTTGGAAGAGGAGAATAAGAGTAAATAAACTCTACCCAATTGCACATTCCCGTTGTCCCAACCCTTTATCCATCCTTGTGCAAGAAGAGATACAAAGCAAAGAATTTGGAGGAAATTTGAAGAGCAGCCCAGGATCAGGTTCGTGGAGCAGTGGTCGGTCTCAACATTGTAAGTTGATTCATTAAAGTTAATAATAAAGAAATGCTTTTCCCGTCCCACTATATGAGTTCTTCATAGTTTAGTGAATATATGTTTGAATCTCTAACCCATTAGTTTGTAGGTAAAATGCATGTGTAGTTTGTTGCTTGTTTTGTATGCAAGTCAACCTTAGGAGGAGAGATGCTAACAAGCGATCAAGTGTGAAGAAGGATCGACATCGAACGTTCGAAACAAGGTATGTTGGTATAACCATGTATTTTTTGAAAAGAAATGGGGATTAGGTCTAGGGACGAAGGTAGAAAGTAGGTTTCTTTTGGTCATATTTGCATGCATAATATAACCCTATTTGCTAGTTCGTAGGGGGATTTCCCACCACAACAGAGTTGGTGACCACACTGGGGAAGTCTCTAGGGTTACTGGGAATTTATTTTTTGGGTATTTTTAAAAAGATTGGTTTTCTTTCTTATTCTTTGAAGTTTCTACAGAGTCTAAGCTTAAAGATATTCTGGTCTTCCATACCAGTTATCTCTGTTTCTTTGCTTGACTATAATTTTTTTCCAAGACCCACAGAGGTACACGCAGTCTGTATAAGGTCTGAACGCGTGTACCTGCGCCCTACTTTCTTACAGCCCACGTGTAAATGATAGCTGAAGAAGTAACAGTAGCGTGTATGATTCCAGAAAATTTTTGAGGCATTCATCATCTTCCCTGTTAGAATCAGTCATTCTCAGGGGTTTTCTGGAACTCTTTCTAGTCTTGGTTGTTTATGGTCTATAGATTAGGGTTCATCTTAGATTGTTTTGTTTTACAAATTTTTTCCTTACATTGTTTTATTTTTTGATTAAAGAAAGTTTCTAAACCTTCAAGAGATCCTGGTTATTAGTATCAGTGGTCTCTACCTGGTTTGGATTGCTTGTTTTTATTTGTTTTATAGTTTTAGAGATACATGCAGCCTGTATTAGGCCAACACGCATGTACATGCCCTCTGACTCTACACAACTCGCGTGCACATGCTTGTTGTTGAGCTGTCAATAGTGTGCATGTGAAGGATAGTTTTTGTTGAAGGAGAGGCAGTCATCCTTTTCCTTGACAAGAGTTATACCTCTTAGGATCTTGAATCTTTGTTTTAACAATCAATATCTTAGGTTTGATCTCATCCATAGCTTTTGTTTTTTCATTTAAAAGTTTTCCTCAAGATTTTATTTAGGGTTTTTAGACAAGTGTGAGAGTCCTTTTTTAAGTTGCTAGTGTGTGATTTCTTGAAGTGATTCTTTTCGATCTACAATTAGGCCATAATTGTTTCTTGGTTTTTAACTTGTGATATTTTTCATTTTTTGTTTGTGAGCATTCAAATAAAAAAAAAAAATTCTTTCATTTTCTTGTTTGGTTGAAAAGTGTTGTTTTGCATTAGTAACAAGGGAAAAGTCTTTTCTTTCATAAGTTCTTTGCAGTTTACTTAGATCATAAGTAGCTCGTAGTCGAGTGAAATTATGTTTTGAGTTTGCTGTTCAAAAATCTTAGAAAATTGTCTGAATTTGAAAATTTGTTTAAAATTTGCGTTAAGTGAAGTTTTTTGTTTCCAGATTTCTTTTAATTTTTCCTTTCGTCTGTCAAACATCACTAGTTTCACTTTCATAACCTTTGACATAAGACAAGCCATACAATTAATTTTAAATCTAAAATTTATTAGACTTTTATGTTTGTAGGGTTAACCAACTAGTTCAGGATTAGGGTCTTGGATTAGGTAGGAGAGGAAACTCTTCAAGGCCATTAAAATCAAACATTGGAGTCTGAGTTAGGGAGTGTCCAAGTCCAGTATCATGAAAGTTATCTGAGACCCCCCTCTAACACAAGGGATAAACATGAGGCCGCATGAAAAAAGGTAGCAGAGATAACCCCTCCAAGGCTAGACTAATCATAGTGGAGAACACATATAGAGGACTTGTCTTGGGATTTCATCGATTGCATTTTCCACGAAGCTTTGTGGGTCTCAAATCCATTCGAGGTCCTCAGTTTTCTTCCAAGCCACTTTCTCTCAATACCCTTGACAAGTTTCAGGCTCGATACCCTGCTCATTGTGGTCTACCCGACTTTTGACTGTACCCGCCTGGTGACTGTTCGCGCACCGACAACCTAGTTGCCTATCTTTTTAAGGGACATACACAGGTGACTACGAGGGTATACCGTGGTACCTAGCACAAACATCGGGCCATGATTTGTAGAGTATACCCAGAGGGTGCTTCCATTTTCAAGTTGCACTTGTACTGGTAATTTTCTCTAGTGTTGGTTGTTGTAACTGTTCTTCCAATTAATTTAGTGTTTTGCTGTCTTATCTTATAGGGAATTTTTTTTTAGTGTCTGTTGTTTTTGAATGACTAAAATGACCTAAAGTGTCTTTTGTCTTCTCACTTAGTGGAGGATCATGAGCTCCGTCAGTCACGAAGGCTTCTTTTCTTTCCATCGGTTACACTAGAGCCACCCCCGCCACCACTAAGGAGAAAGGTAGACCAACAAGGGTCTTTTGAAGCGACCGGGTCACAAGAAATTGTGCTCGACCAACATCCAGAGGAATAGACCATTTTAGACCTTGGATAAAAGAAATTTGATCTTGTTGAAACCTCCACCATTGATATTTCATCACCCACCATCGTACCGATTCATCCTTACGAGTGCCAGACAGTGTCGCACGCAGCAATGGAAAAAATGTTGTTACTCTTTCGAGGAATTCTTCAATTCCCACTAAGGTTGTCACCACAGGAGAGTTTCCACCTCCTAACCCACCACCACCGGTCTGAGGCACCATGGTCTTGACCACCCCTACATCTCACAGTGGTCTGATCCCGTCTCTGGCAGCGGCCACAACCCCTTTCACACCATGTGCGACAAGCCCTTCGTTCTCATACGGGATGCCTAGTTCAGGTACAAGTCCTATACTTTCCTAATCCACTTTATAGACTTTAGGTATGGGGGCAAGGAGCTCTAATGATCCTCTACAAGGCCACATGGGGGGAACTTCCACTCCTTCTAACACTTTCCTTACAGGGGAGGTCATATACCTCCTTCGTCCCCTTTGCTCGGTGGCACGCACAAGCCATCCGTCGGGCTACCTACACACCATAGTTTATTTCGAGAGGGGAGTCAAGGACTACCTTCACATAATATGTTGATAGGTTCGACACCATTTTCTTTGTTCAGTGTGTTTGGTAACAACGCCTTCTCATTAGCTGCTTTCCTGACTAGGGGCAATCCTAGTTTCAGACAATCTATTCCTATGCAGGGTACTATTCCTACATAGGGGGCACACCCAGGAACTTCTTCTGCATTAGGGCCTTGGAATTCTTGGCAGGGATCCATTCCCTCATCTAGAATGTTTATCTAGGGTAATTATTTCCACAATCAATGGAACACCAGACAAAGTACTATGCCTATCCCCATGGGACCAACATGGGGCAACCCTTCCCAAATTCCTTCGAATGTAATGCATGCCCAACCATCTATGTCCTATTTTGAAAATAAGTCAATGATGTCTCCTCACACGCAAAATCCATATAATGGCCATGGACATGGTTTTTACCAAAATCCGGGCCAGCAGCTGAACGTTTCCTGGCAACCTAGTGCCAGTCAAACTACAGGTCCCTTTTTCCCAGCTTATCACCAACAACCCAAACTTCCTTTCCTGGCAACTTTGAATTTTCTAGACTTGACAAGGTTATTGAATGAACCTATCTGTCACGATCCGTGTTGGCCTCCTATCCCACCGAAGTTTCCTTTGGACATCCCAAAGTTTCAATCCAAGCGTAACGAAGATCCATGAGATCATGTGACTACCTTCCATCTTTAGTGCTCATCTAACTCGTTGAAACACAACTCCATAAAGTTGCAATTGTTTCAATGTACTCTCATTAGGAGTGCCACAAAATGGTACATTGAGCCCGACCACTCAATATACTCTTCGTTCTGTAAATTGGCCATGGCTTTCCTAAACCATTTCCAGTTACCTGTGAGATACGATGCTGGCATAGAATTGCTGGCCAATTTTTCATAGACAAAAGAAGACCATATCTCTAATCACATCTGAGAATGGAGATGTCAAAAGAGTTTAATTAAGGTACTAGTCCCACCATCATTCCTGCGTGAGTTGTTCCTTAAGTCTTTGGTTCCATAGTTGTACAAAGACATCGCGACATCGATAGTATTTTTCAAAGAAGATGCCATCATGAGACCTCAACAAATTGAGCTAATCTATTCTCAGTCTGGTTTATTATATGAGATCTTTCCAGATGCACCACGCTCAATACTTGATAAAACTAGATAGAGAGCTAGACCACATGCCGATGGTATTTTTGGTTCAGAACAAACAAATCCCGTTGAGAAACTAATGAATCAGTTGCAACAATTGTCTATACAACACACAATGGCCAGCCAAAATACTTCTTTGGTTGCTCCCCCTACCAAAATGTTGGATGTACACACAGTGCAATCGACTAATCCAAAGGCCACCCAGTAGCCTAAAGGAAAGAAAAAACAACGAAAGAAGGGTAAGGGGGATAAGAAACCCACCAATAATGATGGTGGGGGAAACATTGAGAAATGGAAGGTGAGGTAACCATGAAACTAATTCTCGGAAGACCACCCAACCCACCAATGTCCCCAGCTTGCCAAAGCTCAAAAGTTTATGATGTAGAAACAACCTGTTGTGTTAACCAATTATTTTCAACATGGGAAAAATCTAACCCAGGCCTCTGCAAGCATGGAAGGGGGAAGCCAAGGACCCTCTCTGCCTTCGAACAACCCCGCATCCACGAATGTATATATGGTGAAGGGTGATGCTGTCATATCGACTAGAGCTCATGACTATAGTAAACCAATCACTTTTGAGAAGGGAAAAGAAGTTGAACTCCCATCTCTTCCTCTATAGATTGAAAAGACGTTGGGTGAAACAATGACACACATCTCCAAAGGTGCATTCAAAAAATATTCTCACAACCCAAACAAAAGGGCCACCCAGAACTATTCTATGGTGGAGGATTTATCACAAACCCCTTGTGCGATGTCCACTTTGGAGGTCCTCCAAAGCAACCCTTCCCAGAGGAAAGACTTGCTAACCACTTTAGGATCTACCGAGACTTGTAATCCAGGTACAATCATGCTGGATACAATTGACTTAAAACCTCATCTTCCTTACTCAGAATATCTTCCGCACGGTGGTTGATAAGGGTGCCTCGACATGTGTTATGTCGTTGGCATGTTGGAAGGCCATTGGCTAGCGTGTTTTGTCTCCATCACCTACTCTCCTCACTGCATTCGACGGTCATTCGTTCAAACCACATGGTATCATTCCCTCTTTCCCCATGCAGTTAGGAGGGAAGACCATGTGTGTCGAGGTAGAAGTAGTCGACACACCCCTCGACTATAGCCTCTTGTTAGGGAGGAGTTGGACTTATTCCATGCAAGTTGTGGTTGCTATAGTTTTTCAGGTCTTGTTGTTTCCACACGAGGGATGGATTCTAACCATCGATTAATTGTCTTTCTCCAGACCTGACCCTTCATTGGGGGAATCCATGGTCCTGATGATTGATAATCCTCAACCAGGCATAGTCAACAGAGGATTTGGTTTGTGCCCATCTTTTATGGGTACCTTCGATTACCCGCCCCCTGAAGACGATATCAAGTTTATATCCAATCACCATAAGGTTGAGATTTTTCAAGTTTCGTCATTCTACACGACTTACTTCCACGATCCGTGGATTTTTACTTCCCCATCGGCCATGATGGATGGGATAGGGCACTCGGGCATGTCCATGCCCTTGTCCTCAGCTAAATTAGAATACTCTTTAGTCCAGCAAGCTTCAGCCCGCACTGATCCAACTCCTGCACAAGAGTTAGATCCACTTCTAGAGCCTATTTGGGCTCAAGGTTCTCTCGCTGACACCGATTCGTTAGACTTGGTATTTCCCTCTGACAAAGCAGTAATTGAAACAATGACAAGTCTAGACAAACCCTGGGAAGATCTTCATCATAGATCATACTTCCTCCCAGAGTTAAGCCGAATATAAGCAGGAGAATTCTCTTTGACCATGAATAGAGATAGGTCTTGTCCTATCAATCCTTTGGCTACTCGTGTTGTTTATGCCAAGGTTAATATGGAAAGTATTGCTGAAATGGTACCTATATATCTCTCCAAAACCCCTGACATCGTAGACAATGTTTTCGTCGGAGCATACTGCTCACCCGAGGAGATACCCAACATTGACCCACAAAGTGTTGATCATGAGCTAACTTTGTTGATTTTCAAGCTCGCTTTGAGATCCAAAAGCAACATCCAGCGAGACTACATTTAGGCTTTTCAATATCGTCTGGATTAACTGAGAAAAGTAACCTCTATGGGTCTTCTTTTAAGCCCTTTTTAGACCCTCTAAACATGAAAAGATTGCCAAGCGATCTTCTGGCCTTTCACGCTCGTTAAACTGAAATTTGAAGTCACATCTATCCGAAGGTAGTTTATCCCTTTTTCGGTCTGGACAATAAACTGTATGAACAAAGGTATACTCTATGGAACTTTAGTTCTCTAGAAGAATACTCTCAGGTATTATTTTAACCCCTTTTCGGGCACGAGGGACTAAATTTACGAAAAAGGAACCCCCACGGAGTCCATAGTTAAGCTCTTTTTAGACTCCTTAAAATTGAAAAGATCGTCGAGTGACCTTATTCTCTCACACTCGTTAAACTGGTCCAGAAGAACATTCCTGACAGAGTCCATAGTTAAGCTTTTTTCAGACTCCTTAAAAATGAAAAAATGGTCGAGTGACCTTGTCCTTATCACACTCGTTAAAATGGTTTTGAATAGACGTCTTGTCAGTGCTAGTTTACCCCTTTTTCGAACCGACTAGACTATCTTCGAAAAAGGTACCCCAATGGAGTCTCCTTTTATGTTTTTTCAGACTCTCTAAATATGAAAAACCACCGATTTTACCTTCCTTGGGCTCGTTAAACTTACATCGAAGGACATTACCATTGTGTGTTTTGTTAACTGCATTTGCATACCTTATACGCTAGCCTTGTAGCAGTTTTCTTCTGCGTCTTAACACCCTTGGCCCCCGAAGGATTTGTCCCGTGTATCATTATTATGAACATCAATCTTGTCCTTGTGCCATGAACTTGTATGTTTGTAACACTCGTTCCTCCATTGTAATGTAACATTGTTTTATTCTTTTTTCCAAAATTATTGAAAAATACAAAAAAATCAATTATACCCCAAAAAGAGGAAGGGAAAAGTGTTTTCTTTATTGGTAGCATAATGAGTTGCCCTTGGATAAAGCACATCTATCCGTTTGTTCGTCAAACTATGGGATGTAATACGACCTTAGGAAGATATTCTCGATACATAGAGTTGTTTCCTCCTCCATTTGGTTATTCTTCCAAACATATGGAGAGTTTGCATTGCCTCCTGCTTTGTAAACTTACGCTTAATGCCATGTTGCCTAAGTCTCATCATTTTTCATGTTGTTGTCCAAGGGAAGATTCTACCAAGCCTGAGTCAGCCCCTCTGCAATTTGTCTCTTTCCCTCATACCCGACCATCCTGAATGTCCAATCAAGTCCTTGTTCGAAATCAATGAAGCCTTTAGTCTGATCATCAAGATTATCTAGTCCATGACCGACGAGCCATCGAAGGTAGTGAAGTCGTACACTCATATTACACTCCTACCTTGAGTTTTGAAGATTTTGAAGTTGTTTCTCGAGCTCTGAAGATCTCATCTCCAGCCATCAGGCTGTATCAACTTCTAGAAGATGGATACTCTATATGTATATCTTTTTTATTTCGAGATGTAGCTCCATTGTGTATTGTTCGCATCTACACTTTATATATTTATTTGACATGGATCTACAGTGTATTTGATTGGTAGCCATGATTCTATTTTATCCCAGGCATGGGTATGCCCGCCTCGGTGAGACATTTGTTATTTTGCAGACGACGCCTCCTGGTTCCTAGTCCCTGGGCTCACTTTTTCAGCACATCAGTAAAGATTGGTAATGTATTTCGGCCATCATATGCTCTTCTGACCTCACACATTAGGGGGCATCTGTTATAACCCTAATTTTCACCATACATGCTTACCTGGACTCAGGCCAGCTTAGATCCCTTCTTTTCCAAAGCATTGCTGAACAACTATTAAAAAAAACTCTTTTATAAGGGCCCAAGCGCCTTACTCCATTACTGCATGCGTGTACATGCTAGCTGACCTAAAACAACCCGTGTGGACCTACAAAAGCATGAAAAAAGGAAAGTTGTCGATGGAACACACAACTTTGAGTGAGTTAACTGAAACTCCCAGCCATGCATGGCCAAGGGTTCATCCAAATACCTAGCTTCTTCTACCCTATAAAAGAAGGGTTAGGGGTCCCATTTGGAAGTCGAGAATAAGAGTAAAGAAACTTTTCCCAATTGCACATTCCCATTGTCCCAACCCTTTAGCCATCCTTGTGCAAGAAGATATATAAAGAAAAGAAGTTGGAGGACATTTGAAGAGGAGCCCAAGATCAGGTTCGCGGAGCATTGGCCAGTATCAACATTGTAAGTTGATTCATTAAATTTAATAATAAATAAATTCTTTTCCCGTCCCACTATATGAGTTCTTCATAGTTTAGTGAATATATGTTTGAATATCTAACCCATTAGTCTATAGGTAAAATTCATGTGTAGTTTGTTGCTTGTTTTGTATGCATGCCAACCTTGTGGGTAGAGTTGCTAACAAGTGATCAAGTGTGAAGAAGGATCGACATTGAACGTCCGGAACAAGGTATGTTGGTCTAACCATGTATTTGCTGAAAAGAAATGGGGATTAGGTCTGGGGACGAAGGTAGAAAGTAGGTTTCTTTTGGTCATGTCTGCATGCATAATATAACCCTATTTTCTATTCCATAAGGGGATTTCCCACCACAAAAATCAATATGTACCAACATTATCAACTATACACCTCATGTATGTGCGCCAACTCATCAACTACTTGTCTCAACCATGTACTCAACATGTACCACAACCAAAAGCCCTCATCAATTTCATCATGCAAATCTGATTTGTATCTCTATAATAGACCTAGTGTATATGATCACATTCCTGCAAACCTTCCTTAACTTTAAAAACAAGAGACTAGCATTTTCATCAAACTTTTCTTTAGTCTCACATGCCTAGTTTTGGATTAGTCAACAACCCTAACTTGAAGTAATCATAACTTTGAACCTGTAATGTATAAATATTTGAGACTGATACACAATGTTATTCAGTGTTTTTTGTGCCATTCCTCCATGTTTCACTACTTGTAACCTCTCAGAAAAGGAGTTATAGCAAAAATGACATACCTTGCTGAATTCTAGCTTATTCTAGAGAGCGACCTTGTAGAGCATGCCCCACACAAAATATTTTATGAATTGATCTAAAAATATTATACAGAATACTAAAACCTGTACCCTAACCAACACATTTTGTCTCACTAAATTTGTATCTGTTATAAATAAGTTATGACATTTTTACCCGAAACACCTGATTTTGACTAGTTTCAGGACTGGCCACAAACCCTATTTTCCACGAAGTGTAACTCCAAAAATACAATGAACCAAAAGCTGATTTTTTTACCACAGATACTTGGATATGTTTTCTCACTTTCATAGCAATTTCATGTTTTGAATCATTATATAAAAAAAATTATAGTGAAAATGGTGAGATGACCTGTAAATAACATACCTTAGAAAGCACCATCAAAATAATTTATCCTTCCTTGCATTTCAACCTTCTTTTCTTTACCTTCACTCAGAATTCCAGTTTAGATATCCTTGGTTACCTCAGACACATATATATATATTCAATATTCTCAAGTGTGATTCAAATGAGAGAGCCTTGCCTCTTATTTATACTCTCCAAGTAGCTTCCTTAAAAACATCTTCTAGGTCACCTGGCCCACTTTCCTTATTTTAGGATTGGGTCCACTTCTAATTTATCCATTAAATTTATTATTGAAACAATTTATTTTGTATTCACTTAAATTATAATACACTCATCACTTTACTTTATTATTTACCTTTTAAAATCTCTTAAACCACTTTGACTACTTTGACCTTTTGGGCCTTCTAGATGACATATGAGGGTCCTCCAACTTCGTAAGGCCATAACTCTCAAGCCGTGAAGAATTATGTGACGTTATACATACCACCGGAAATGGCATGACATGTACTATCCATATAGAATAGTATTATCTGAAAATGTATCATAACTCATACTATTACCCATCAAACAAACTTTGGTCCATTACCCAAACCTGGGGTCTCCAACTTCTCAGGGCCATAACTCTCTAACCATGAGGAATTATGTGACGTTCCACATACCACCGGAAATGACATGACAAGAAATATCAATATAGGATATTTTCCCTGAAAAATTCACTTTCTTTCATCTCATTATTCCACAATTAAGCATGGGTTCTCTTACTCCACAAAGTGTCTTCCCGTGAGGGCTTTCACCATAAGGGGACCACTTTGGAGTTCATCCATATTTACTTCTTATCAACCATGAAAAAACAATAATGA